>JAPYYS010001074.1:0-28176 GCA_030522525.1 Campopleginae sp. 14b
ACAAGACGGTAAATTAGATTAAAAGACATCCATGACTACATATAGTCGATAGCGAACTATCGAACCCTGGCCGAAGCGGTGATACCAGTGGCCAGGCTAGCCTCACGTCTAAAGTGAGCCTAGCCAAAAAGAAGAAGAAGAAGAAGAATATCAATCTGTGGCTGCTGAACCAACCACTCAACCAGTTTGTGATCGCTATTCACGACTGCCGGATGGAGTACAGTGAAGCCCGTCATACCGCTTACTGCATTGAGGTCAGCACCCAGCTGGATCAGTACTTTAAGAAACATCATTGCCTGCTCCCCTCTGTGTTCCGTGACTACAGTGTGGGTACAAAGATTACCGATTTCATCTTGCTCTTGCAGGAACGAAGCAATTGGTCCTTCGAAGTTATCACGGATGCGGTACAGCACCTGGATCGTTCCGGCTTCGGCGATCTCGTGGAAGATGGTCTTCTTGGTTTTAGCATTTTTCCCGAACAACTTAGCGATTTGAGAAGTCTCCATTGTTGGCGAATTAAAACAACCGATCCCGAGCGGATGTCGTGGTCAAATGAGATGGAGGGTCATCTGTCAATGTAATATAACATTTTATCTCAGTGTCGTTAACATTTTATCTCGAGCGATCGTTATTTTCTGGTGCAATAACTTTGACCTTGTGCGCTATCGCTTGCTCTCAAGTGATAAACCGGGCAAATAGCGATAAACTTTATCTCGCACTGTCGCAGAATGCAACGTCGTATCCGAGATGTGCATAAAACAGTTTATAAGTCAGATGTAAGTCACCTCACGATCGTGTATCACGGACTCCATCATGAGCCAAGAACCTAGTTAGCTGGAAACTGTCTTTGTGCAGTATGCTACGGAGGCTTGGACTTCGCCAGATGCTGCGTGTCCAGATAACGTAACATTCAGAGTTGCCTAGTGATGCCAGACTGCCAGGGTACACGTGGAAATAAACAAACAACTTTTCGTTAGTAAGTTTAATGAACACGTTTATAAACCATTCGTTACATTAACAACAAACGCTGCAAGAATAAAAGACGGAAAACTTATTGGTTAGTACATCTAATTTAATTTTAATTACGTCTAAGAGAATGAGGACTACCTCGAGCACACATGGAAGCTTGTAATTTACACACACACACACACCTGTTACGAGATTATACTCGTTTACAATTAAAAAAAGTAAAATAATGACTGATACAAAGAAACTAAGCGCCGAACTGGATACGCTGGGCAATGCGCGATAGGAGTTTTGTGTAAATCAAGGGGTTCATGTTTTTGCAGAGTCCTTGTAGCAGAAAATAATCTCCAATGTATAGCTGTTCGTGTATGAGTGTGATGTCTTCAGGGCGGTTCATGTGGCTCCATGACCGGAACATGTACAATCTGAGTGCAGGAGACAACAGCAGAGTAATGCGCCATAGAACGACGATTCCACTGATGATGGCTAGCAGGTAGAACCAGAACCACAGGAAAATGTAGATCCTCTCGTTGACGACGTTCTCCGTGAGGACGCAGAGTCCCTCGTAGTTCTCGTGGGAGCCCGAAGGACCGAATTTGTAAAAAGTGCATTTAGTTATAGTTGGGAAAACTGTCTCCATGGGGTTCGTCATGTTCGGATGGGCTGTCTGGTCGAAGAAGATAGCCCAGATTCCGCACAACACAAAGTCTTTGCCTATAAAGGCATTCATGAAGCATATCTGTACGACAACGTTGATAAAGTTCAGGAGCTCGCAAACGAAGTATTTGTATGCATAAGAGTTTTGCGCGTGCAGCTGCATGAAGAAATAGTCAATCAGATGTTCAACCTTTTCTGCGATGCACTCCTTACTCAGGAACGGTGAATCCAAATCGTGAGCCAATGTCTTCATTTTACCTCCTTCACATGACTTCCAGATGTACTGCGGAATAGAGAAGAAGACCGCTTGGATGAACAACACGATGAAGACCCATTGGTAGTAGGAGTAATACTTGACTTCTTGAGGTCTCGCTCCTGCAGGAACTTGATGAGGGAAAACAGGATTTTCAACAACATGTGTGCTGCTGCTCATCTCCAGGTAGGTCACTTGCACCGAACAATAGTCATTGAGGGAGCCGTGGGTATAGTCCGGAAAATGGCAATCCATGGGCTTTCCAAAGTACTGTCGCGAAGACGCCAGCAATGAAAACGCGATGAAGATGACCACGGTAAACTGGTAATGCAACCGGAAAAAGGCATTGTCGATTGACACTATCGGGAGCTTCACTAAACCCTTAGGAGCGTTTATCAGGTTCCGCATGGTCAATTCTCAGGAGAGCACACGTCAGCGTTCCTTAGGAGACACTGATTTACTAATGATACCTTGCCAATTAGTTCACATTTATACCTGTTTATATTATTATACTTTGAAGGTGTTTACATCTGAAATCCTTTGCAATTAAATTCTCTTTGAAGTACGGGAACTATGGACATCGCCAAAAAAAATAAACAGCTCATTATAGCATGGGTAATTTTATGTCCTTGAGATCTGGCGAGCCACCATAATAAACTTTTTGATGACGTAGAACGTCTGGTCATGACTATGGGTCCGTGAACATCAATTTGTAACTAGTGCGGTGTAACATGTCGTACGGCTTGACGCAGCGCGCTCCTATGCGTTTTACAAAGTTTTGAATACTGAATTAACTGGAAGAAACTGGATGTGGCACGAGTGTTTTCTGGACTCGTGTACGTGCAAGGTACGTCCAGAGGTCTTACAGTCTCGCGAGGCTAATGTTGGACTGTGAGGTCCGTCAGAGCTGTTGATACTTGTGATCAATGTAAACAAAGCTTTTCGTCCGGCGTTTGTCGTCCAGAACTTCATTGCCTTGAGTAGTCAGAACCTGAGCGATGAACAAAGTTTTATCGTCAGCGTGATTACGAGACGGTCGAACGACCACGATACCTTTGGGCTCTGAGTGTTACGCCTGAAGCTACGTCGACGTCGCTGACCAACCTCCCCAGCAGTGCCTAACATGACCGCCATCATAGTGCCTACGCCTGACAATGGCATCCAGTTATTGCGGATACCGAACCCACAACAATGTGTTTTGTACATAACTCAGATCACCACTCGATGCAACAGATCTCCAGTCGTAAGCTAAAGTACATCAACCTGTTACAATCGCATTTTAGAAAAATCATCACTCAACCAAATAGGTCCACGTTTATTGACGTAGAATATGTACTCAATGAAGTTATTCGAGTGGGTGCATGGGCATGCTGGTATCTTTAGCCATGGGGTTTTCAGCACAGCGATGAAAAATCTGACAGCACTGTCTGTTGCAAGCGTAAAGCTCATTCAAGTACGGTTTGCTCATTTTAACAGTTTGCAAACGATTCTCAAGAAAGCGGAAAAATTGTTTACGATTAGGGCCTTCCAAACTGTTCCAGTTGGTAAATTCACAGCAAATATCATGATTTCGATTTTTTATAACAACATTCATGTGGCACTTGGGACAACTGACACTCACTGATCGGTTATGTTCTAACATCCGGGAGGTACCCCTCAAGTTGAAATTGTTAACCAGTGCGATACGAGTCTGAGTTGCGTGGGAGTGGAAGAAGCTAAATTGACACATGCACATGATTGTTGAATGGGATGTGATGGCGGTAACATCAGTTAGGTTCGCACTGGAGGACGTGATTTGCGTAAAATTGATGGAAACGCACTGATGGGATATGGAGAATTCACACTCTAGGCACTTGTGGGTTTTCATAAAACGATCACTGTACGTTGAAATATCAGATAGTTTCCGGCACAGTTGATAAAACGATTGCTGTAAGACGTACGCTTGTTGTTCACTAAATGAACTGTTTGTTAAGAGTGCTTTGTAGTCCAGCGATCTGAAGTCATCCGCTAATACCCCAATCCAGAAACGATGATCGGCACACTCGCTATTCAGTTCTAATCCAGGGGTTATACTATTTTTTTCATTGTGTTGTGATAAGATGGCTTGCGGACGAGCGTGGATTAGTGATTCGCTTTTTAGCGACTGTGGATGTTGTTCCAGAAGTTGGTATCCAAGGGGTAGCTGACTCGTGTGCTCCATTGGATCTTTGCTGTTTGAAACTGTTTTCTTCTTCGGGGCAGAAATTTTATCTCCAAACTCGACATAGTCGTTCTGCGCAACTGGTTCAACAATAGGACGTTTCTTAGGCCCGATCGTGGCTTTCTTTTTTTCCGGAGCACCGGACACGAGAGCTTGAGGGAAATCTTGGATTTTGCGGATTTTAGCAGCTGGCACAGTCTTCGTAGCTGCAGATTTTCGTTCCGGAGTCTCCTTCAGCACTATCGGGAGGTCAACGCTGACTGACTTGGTGGTCGGTAGTGCTGCTGCGTGCTCATTTTCTCTTCCACTGTTTTCACCATCATCGTTGTACGCCTCGTAAAAATCGTCGAATTCGGAGATGCTTGCATGCTCGAACTCAGCCTGAACTGGAGAACCCACTGAGCCGCGGCTATCATCATCTTCTTGAGAATTCATAGCGTCGGAGAACTGCACCTGATCGAATGGAACGTACAATGTGCGGAGAAAAAAATGTTAACGTGAAGATGTTTACCTTATGCCACGGAATCTCAGTGAGTACTGAGTGCATGGAAGAGACTCGGGAGGTCAGTTAGCCGTGCGTCGGGCCTATTGAGGCCTGCTTTGCTTATCGGTAGGAGCTCGGTGCTGGCGACGTTCTATACGGAGCGTTTTGATGGTGGCACGGGCAAGCGGAGATCTTTTGTTGGACGCCACGCGTGTCTTTTTGCAGATTCCGACTGCACATTTTATCACGAGCTCGAAAAGATTTGCGTGGCAGGCGCGAGTACGTGAGAGGATTGTGATTAGTTGATTCGGCACTGTTGTACCCACGTTCCTTGGGTGGCAGATAGGCAGCGCATGGCCTTAGGTTCTGCGCTGTTCTAGAAGCGCGGCGTCCACAAAATGGCCGATGAGCATGTCGTTGTCGGTTTTTGCCGTTATTGTTCGGTGAAATAGAATCTGAATATTTACGCTTCGGTCTACTGGGCGTAGTCAACTGTGCCGGTGCCTCGTCCCAGAATTTTCTTAGCTTGATGACATTGCAGATGTGGCCGAAGCGGGCCATGGAATTGCCGCAAGTGACGTTCATGCTCCAATGAGAATCACCGTCGCCCTTGCTCCTTTGTTCTGAGAAATCACGATGCTCATGATAGTCAGAAAAACAAGAGTGACTATAAGTGAAAACGCAGCGCTGGCACTTCATCTCGACGACAATGTTGTGCCGGTATTTAAACTGGTCACAATCTCGATGTTCAGTCGTAAAGGTACACTCGGTGCATCTGTATCGTTTTCGGAAATCATGGCTCTCTCGGTGTATCATAACGTTAGCATCCGCTGAGTTTAGCGATGAAGTAGAGCACAGGTGGACGCATTTCCAGCCACAGTTCGAGCAGATTACTTGACGGATGTGTAAATCATTTCTGATTTCCACACTGACGTCCTCGTCGCTTGATGTTCTGCACATTATCGTTGCGTGCACGTCCGATTCCTTCGGAGAGAGTCGTAAGACTAGTTGCTCAGTCACTATAGCAACGTTTGGTGCTGCACTAACAAGCGCTGTGTCGCAGTCCGAGATATGCCGTATATTACAACGACTGTTCTGTTATAAAAAGTAGTCTAATAGCTGTGGCTTGTATGCCGGTCACAACGCTTGGCTCCTACCACGTTATACATTGTTCATCTTTGTTTCGTTTTTCTGATAAACTTACCTCACACCATCAGCATAAAAAGTGACGCAGCTGCTTCGTTACGGCCCTCGCTGGCAGTTGTAGTTGTTTCAGTGCTGAAACATCGTCACCATGATCGTTCGGGCAATCATTTTAGTTGACGAATCTCCCAGAAAAAATGGGACACAAATCCCGATGACTCGATCCACACATGGATTCGAATCGGCACTGCCATGCTGGTTGAAGAAATGCTGCGTGCTGCAGTACAACAACTACAATTTTTAGCGAGACGCAAAAAAAATGGTTGGAAAATGATGCGACGCATATAGTTTTTGTGAGTTGGCTGGGGAAATTCATTGGTTGCCTCTGGCTCGGCAAACTATTATTTAGCCGGTTATTCATGAGGACGAGTGAGCTAACGCTTCATTCTCCTGGTCTTAGCTTCGCTGCTGGTAGTCGGAGTGGATGAACGTGTTTTCTTGGTTATCTTTATGGGTATTGTTTCCGGTGCTTCTTCGACATGTGAGAATAGCTCGTGCCAGCATGTGCGCATTATTTCATCGGCATCGCGATGCAAGTTGAACGTGTTGTAATTTTGCAGGACGGAATCTTCGAAGGATTCCACTGTGAGATCTGCCTTGGTAGTCGGAATAGAGAGCTCTGGTACCCTACCCATGTTTATGATTGCGGCACCAGTGTGAGTCTTCAGCAATGATGATTTCGTACATTTTATGACGTTGACAAAACGGTTGACGAATTCAAACAAATTACCGACTGACGGATGCCAACTTTCTTCATTTTGGACCTCTTTGATGAAATCAGATATCGCACAAGACATGCTTTTGTATTGATCCGATGATTCGTTGGCCTCATTTTTTGGCTCTTCGTCGTCGGATCCCTCAGGCACTGCCTTGTTATTCGTATCGTTGAAATTCTGTGCAGGACCATGAGTAGTTGAGAAAATCGTCAAGGACTTAGCAGCGGCGGCCGATAGTTTAGGAAACTCCCGCGATGTAGGCAGCGACATGAGTCCTTCAACGCCACCTGTCCAATCAACGTCGGAACATCCGTCCAACATAAATATGGCTTCTGTGTCGTCCACGACCTTTCCAGTCTTCATATCGAAGCACAGAGGAGTCGCAACGTGCTCGATTTTATCGACCATCATCATTTTGGCATTGAGCTTGAAGAGGTAGTCCGTCGATTTGGAAGAGACCATGGCCCGTATATACGGCATTTTTAAAATCAAGTAACCGTGGCGCAGCATCGGTGGCATGAAATGGAAATGGCCTTTGGATCGAGACAGACCTTGGGCGATCTCGTAACAGGTGAAGTTCTCACCTTTCGTCGGGGCAACGTCTACTCTCAGACGAACCAGTTCACAAGCATCGTTCTCTTTGCCATTGATGTATTTTTGTAGAATGTTATTTCTGTTTTTGGCAAAAGCCGATGGATCAAACTTCGGATATCGCGATGTGATTTTCTTGACGACTTCCTGGTTACCCAGCACAACGTCCAGCTGATCAGCCAAGTCTCTTAAGATTGTTGACAAGAGAGAACCACTCGCTTTATTCGCCATGTTGTCACAGTTCGAAATAAACATCATCAGTCGTTCTTTGCCTTCGTTTATGTCCGCTTCGAGTTTCGTGCTTTCCTTGTAGTCGTCGATGGACCTGCACAGTCCATACATATCGATGGGTCCTATGAGAACTTCGTGTTCTCGATAGAACTTGTAACCAAAGTCAACAAACTCATATTTGGACTTGGACTGGAACGAATAACTCAACGGTATCAAGGTATTAGCAGGTCCGAACAGTTTGTTGATAGTGTCAAGCTCTCCGATGATATTCCGCCGTATTTGCTGAAGAGACTTCAACGTCATCGAACGCTCATCGTTCAGATTCGTCTGGTTGTCGTAGCGCGCTAAATTTGTCGATGTAGTCATCGTTCTCAAGATGCACAAACAGGCCTATGTCAGACCAGAATAATCACATCGGAAATTAGTTTTTTCACCCAATCTCGTTCCATCAAATCTCCCGAGTTCCATACCCGTAAATTCTATCCATTCCTGTTAGTCCCTGCCAAAGATCCCTGCTCGGGCGACGCTGTGCTTGTTCCGTTGGCAATCTTTATTTTTTGCTAGTTCATTCGTGCCAAGGTTAAGGATTTTATCAAATTTGACTCGTTCAAATATTGACACTTGGAATTTCTAAATTGTGCAACGTTTTCCATCAAATTTGCTTCTTTGTTCGGGTGAAATTTGGACGAAACCCTGCGTTTGGAAATTCAAACTAGAACGTAGAATGGAAAATCATGAGTTCCTTATTGATATTCCGGTGGAAAAATTTCTATCGCAACCTGTGTGTTCCGTCAGTGTTTTTTTAAGCCTTGGGGCAGATCGAGATAACCCAAAGTCTTGGGTAAATCATGCAACAACAACGCAGGAACGTTATTCAGCGTCCAAAAGTGCGCACCTGTACGTGAGATAAAGGTTGTCAAAAATGCTAATTGCGCTACAGTTTCTACGAGCGTTCGTGACTTCTTTATTAACGAGTGAATGGCTCGGGTGATGTAATTTCGCATTGGGGCGTGAAAATCGCGAGAGGGATATCTAGAAAAATACTGGATATTCCGTAATTAATGTTGGGTGGATTTTAGTCGACGGATGAGCGAGTCCCAAACCTTTTTTTGGTTCCATTGCTAGCAGCACAATGTAAATCTCGACATGACACCTTTGTCGGTAATACGATCGGAAGAATGTACTTCTTGCGATGTAGTGAACGTACCTTGCCTCTCGATAAAGCATCCGAAAGTAATACGATTCCGTGAGAGAGCACTCTTTGACATCAGCTTCCTTCACAAGGGCCTGCAGGTCCGTTCGGTCGATGAAGCTTTACGGGTTCTTCGGCTGACGGTTTCATGGACATCCGCGTCGCCAGAGAAAATTCGTGAGATTTTGCGAACGCTCAACGGTTGGAACTTCCCAACACCACGAAAAAGTCCAAACATAACGGAAATAGCCTTCAGATTTGGTTTGCAGCACTTTTATCGATATTGCTGCGTTTGCCAAGGCAGCAAACTTGTGTACGATGGAACTTACTTCGACGACTTGACCGAGTACCTGGACGAAAGCGGTTACTGCGACGGTGTACTGATGTGGATTCCGCCGGATTTGATCTGCGACACATTGAAATTCATCAAGACTTATGAGGGAATCGTCGATGAGCTGGATGAAGATGAAAAAAGCAAAGAATATTCACGGCGCACTGAGGAGGAAGATTTGCATGAAAAAACTTTCCGGAACCTTTTCAAAATGAAATCGTACATAAGTAGCAAGGATGATTCGGACCATCAGAACGGGATCATCACGACAAACTACGTCGAGGCGAAACACATCATAGTGGCTTTTATCAAAGACCTCATTGCTATCCAGTCGCAGATAAACAGTTCGGTTCTCGAGTTTTTCTCGAAGCGATGGCTCAGCAATATTTACAAGGGATACTGCCAGTTTACGTCTCAAGAGGCATTCTGCATGTTCTTCAACAACGTCGGCATCTTCCAATTTTCGCAGCACGTTATGTTCTACGTGCCTAATGTTCATGGCAAGTTCACCAATAGGCTGGTTATCCCTGAGAGGTATATCCCCAACATGGACGAGCAAAACATCAGCAACTTAAGAAATTCCGTGATACACAGTGCCCGGGAAGAAGCCAACGAAGAAATCGCTGACATTCTCGGCCGAGTCTGTGGCTTCAAACTTTCCGATGATGCACCGTTTTCAGCAATGGACGCATTGACGATGAAGAAACTCAACCGTATACCATCAATGGTTATACGCATGTGTCCATTGAGTGATGCAGCCAATTGGGGTGACGGTCAGTTCAGAACAGTTAGTGAAATATTCAGCGCTAAATCATCGAATGCCAAAGGTTCTCGCCAACTTGCATTCCTTGACAATGATGACTATAAAGACGAAGAAGAGCTCCTTCCAAAAGTCAATTTACGGGCGATAAAAAAGAAGCGCGTTAAGTTCGCTCGAAGCTAACAGGGAACTGGAAAATTATTTCTGACAGCGTCTACCCTTTTTTCCAATGCCTAACCAACCGACGGTGCTAATTTTTCCAACCAGAATTATTTCCCCGAAACAAAGTATAGGCTTTTGTCGGCGAAAACGAAAAGGAAGAAAAAAAATCTCCATCTCTCGCGCTGCGCCGCGAAATAAAGGACCGAATTATGTCCGTACATCCGTTGGCAATCGGATGAATGAAAAATGGAAGGCCAATCGCGCACGCTTGCCCAGCGATCTTCATTTGTATCGTCCACGAGAAAGCTGCACACTTTTTAAATTCTTTTTGGCATTAAAAATGAAGACTATCTATCCACACGACGAAGAGCATTAGGCGAATCGCTGCTTTGTTTCTTGCAGTCAACCATCTCATCTCTTCGGACAATAACACAGTTTCCGCACGTCAAGCTGTTCCGGAATCATGCTTGTGGGCTACAGTGGTCCTTCAATCTTGAACGAGGCTCAAGTTGTCTCTGTCTTTGGTTGACATTCGATGCGCATGTGTCAGCCTCGTTGTTCTCAATGGGAACGAGCGTCGCCCACATAATCGTCTTTCATGTATGGTGGAGGTGACTCATGGAGGTGATCCCGATGATGGTGATGATCGTGATGAGGATGGCAATGAGGACACCGATGAGCACGGGCCTTCATCGCTTGGACAAGCTGAGCCGCAGTATCAACACTAGTGGCTGTTGCTACTGCTAGAGACGCGTAGTAAACCTGCTGTAATTCTTTTTTGTATTTTTCCAAAGTTTCGATGGCCATAGTGTCGCCTACGGGAACTTGAAACAGCTGATGGATATGATAGTAATTGTAGAAGGCTATGCCAGTACTGATTGCCGCCCCCATCGCTGATAGGAAATCCGGACTTCTGTAATCCGCTAGCTTTCTATTTGTGTTTTGTTTATTTAGTTTTTCTCTTCCATCCTTGCAAGTCGGAGGGTGACCGTGTCTATTAATGCATATTCACAGATGATGAATGTTCTCTCTGAATTCTAAGCTCTGCTTAGTTTCCATTCGGTTATCTGGAGTAAACGAAAAGCGGGAATTCATGACCCTGGAAAAAAAAGAAAATGGCTATTTGCCCTTGAAAATTTTCCCGCAACCCATTTTAAGTGGTGGATGTTGAAATGCGACTTACCTAGCATGCTGAGACATCCGAAATGTAGCGAGCAAAAAAATGTCCACGGAGACTCGAAGGTTGACCCATGTGATGACTCCATTTCTATGGCTGATATATATGCAAATTCCGATTTAGCCTCAACGGATCTAGCGTTTGGAAGGAACGGCAACATCCCTGAACGCGAAGTAAACTTCGGTTGGTCAGTCGTTTGTTTGGACAATTACATCCTTGGCTGTCCAAGATTTGATAGGGGTTTCCGGCTCTTTCATTGGCACGTCTTCGTCGTGTGGATTTGAGTTGTTATCGGCAGAGCCATCTCCACAATTGCCATAGATCTCCTGGTCTTTGCGTTCTTGCAACGTATATGGTCTGTCGATTAAGATATCAGAAATATCCTCCGGCTCTATCTTCAGGGGTTCGTGATCCACAACGTATGCATGGGCTGTCAAACCCTCGGCGGTGAATAAACTTTTGGGCTTATATGAGACCTTGCCTGGACCCTCTTGGACGTTGCTGAAGACTGTGTTCAAAGTTCGTGCGTAGAATAACGGGCAATTGAAAATGGGCAGAGAATCGAGGAAGACGTTCGTTTCCTTGGATGTCTCGTTACTGTTTATGAATATGTTTCCGACTATAGCTGAAACAAAGGCCATTGTGAGCGAGCTGGACGGTTATTCGAGTTGTGACGAAGGTCTGGAACGAGTTGACAATAGCTTTCCTTTATAGTATCTCTTTCCTGAGGCCTACTCGTACGGAAGGTTGTTATCAACATCGATATACCTAAGTCTCTTGACTACCGTAATAAGTGATTTTTTTTTGCAACGTGACCAGATTGAAAATAAATACCAAAGTTTTGTTTAGTAACAATCCTGATTGGTAAAACCTTACAACCACTGGGCGTTTCAGTCTTTCGACCAGAATGACGAGCCTTGATTTAAGCAACGACATGTTAGTCAAGAGAAGGAAAGTCACGTCGTGGATAACCATCGTCATGGATACCTTTGACCGGAAACACCTGAAGCATGCAACATGTGCTACTCTTAGACTGTTCGACCGGGTCGTCACCAACGAAGTCCCTACAGATCTACTCCAGAGTGTGGCTGTGGGGGTCATGTATATAGCTTGCAAAGCAACCAACATTGATGTCAACATCGACACACTTTTATATTATTCCGGAGGTGGGTGTAGCATAGACTCGTTACTAGACGTTGCTCCTTTGATGAGAGTCCTGCACGAAGAGGACCTCAGTGTCTCGACCTTGCCAACGTACTACATCACCGACTTGATGCACTTGACGAGACTGGAAGGACCATTGCAGCCCGTGGTCCGGTGGATCATTCATCTCATGTCAAACAGTCGCTACTTGAGCCTCGAGACAACACCTCGTATGACTGCGGTGATTGCATTGTTAGCCTACAACAACTATCTCAGTTCTCGATCCTTCAAACTCTTAGCACCGGTCTTGTTAAAAGACTTCAGCTTGATCATCAAATCCCGCAGACACAAACGCCTGGAACGACGAGCTCAGTAGTACCTTCATTTTTAACTGGTCAAACAGATCAACACTGTGTCTCAACTAACTTGCGGTTGAGACAACTTATGCCTCATTCCCTGCGCTAGAATCAACGTTCTTCCATGACACATTGATCTTCAATTAGGCATTACGAAACCATCGTCGTCAATCTCTCAATCTTCGGTACTACTCGTCAAACTGAAGAAAATCACATCATTGGATCAACGCCAACTGCTGCTTGGGTTATTGTAGATCGCAGAGGTTCGATTCTTGACTCAGATATAGGACCAACTCATCCGGTCGGATTGACGTCAATCGCAAGCTCCTATGGTGCGCTGGCTAACATGACTTTGCATTGATGAAACCAACGGGCCGGACATCGAAATCGTGAATGAACGTTCGATGATACCCCAATGCCAAGTGTATAGTGTAACGAGTGAGTCTACGCAGCTCGTTAATAACATTCAAGTTTTGTACGTTATTATATGAAAATGATAAAAAAAAGTGGAATCCTTCATCCGCTCTTGGGATCAACCGGCATCCGGCCCTATGAGCCTGTTGAGCACGCAGCCAACCTTAATTCTTGTCAAAACGTAGTCTCGCAGTCTTCTGATTTGCGCTCGCTGGACATTACGATCCGAACGAAAACAAATTTTGTAATTCACAGTATGCCGTTGAGATATTGAATCCACGGTATTCTTGTGCGACAGCGCGATAATATTCAACAAAGACCTCGAGAAAATCCATAAAAGAAGTTCGGTCTCTACTCGACAGGGATCTGTAGTAAACACTAGATATTTTACCACCGATGACAGCTGATTGCACAGTGTTCCTGTTCTCACGAATACCCCAAGGGAGAACGGACGGATATGTAAATACATCGAGGACAGCGTTGATCACCATTCGGACATTTTCCTGGTTACTTTTTTTTAGTTCCCGTATCATTCGAAAGCTTGTGTGCTGCATGTCGGTTGCGATAAATCCGTTACACTTCCTGCACACATAGATCGATGACATGAACGTATGATTGAGCTTCAAATTGCAACGGTGCACATGCAGCACGAGTTCTTTTACGGGGAGAACGAATTTCTCTAGGAAGGCTAATGACTTGTTGGTAACCGCTTCGATCAGCACAGTATCGGTAAAAGTATCGATAGCTACCATCGCCGTATGATTGAGTTTAACTGCAGAACTTTCTTCGTGAACTAACAAACTACAATGACGTTTGTACAGGTCGCTCGAATCCGTTAAACTTCGCCACAGTGTGACGTCCTCCGTTTGTAAGACAAAAACCCCTTTTGTGCTCTGGTGGATGTTGTCTTCCTGCACCGGTATCAGATCCTCATTGTGGGTTATCATATTCGAACGTTGAAATCCCACAGCCTGATTGCTGTAGATGTGGTGCAGCGTTTCTTCGTGACCATCCTCGTCGAGTAACATTGCTAAACCATCGAAAGGTATAGAACTGTGCCCATTGGTAATGTCCATCGTCGACAAGTCATAATTGTCAATGAAGTTCAACACATCCAACAACGTGTCGCTGAATTCCATCGAGCTATTCTTGTACTCCATTGCGAATATTTATTAACCACAAAAATGTGTCCACTCAAAACTGAGACTGTAATACCACTTAGGGTTTAATGGGGGACATAACATGGCCAGACATTCTTCAAGTGAAGGGAAAGCATCATCATCATCACATGTCCGTTATATCTGCTCATGGAGCATACTTGATGTTCAAGCGTCTGCAGAAAAGATCGGTATGGAGATTTCCAATAAAATACTATTAAGCGTTGTACGGATTCCGAACAGAGTTTTGTGTCGCGATTTAGGAGATAAACTAGGCTCTGGTTTCTCCGAGGACAGTGCGTCATCGACATAGATCCATCTCCTTTCGGGCTTCAGTTATCTTCAGCCATCCAGGTGAGCAGCAATCTCTATGTGACCATCAGCTTAGACTAGATTTTTCTGCGACTGCTTATCAGAAAGACCCTGAGCTTTGTTTCAATCATGTGAGTTAAGTTGACCGAATTGATGATGTTCTATGACAACATTGTGTGTTTGCAAGTTTACAGCCATACGTAGTGGACAAATTTGCGTATTTGTTTAGGGGCATTCCATGGGAAGCGTTCGAGTCGTCAAGCTTAGCTTGAAACCACTTGCAATCTTCCACCAGCTGGCCGTAGAAGGACGCGTTGCAGGAAAACATCCTCCCGAATTTCTTCCTCCAACATATTAGGCCAAGTTCCAATTTTTTGAATACGTGTCATTTCTTTACTGCAATATGGGTAAGTAGTGAATGTCAGTACAGAATCATTACCAGCAGACGCGGTCGCAGTATCACGAGGTTCGACCCGTGCCTGTCTCCATTAAAAAAGGTTTAACCTCCTCTGCTGAACTGATTTAAATGATGACTGGAAATCTCTCTAGTTTTATCATGACCCCCCAGATGGTTTTTCATTGGAGACAGAAAAGAAGTTTCTAGCCTCGTGGCAATCGAGATTGAGTTCATCCTTGTAGTGACTTCCATTGTGACCTTAAGGGGTCAGGTTAGAGCAAGAAATTACACCTATGCAGATGCTCAAATACTTTATTACGTAGAGTCTAGTGATACATAAAAGAAATAGCGAGCGGGCATTCATCATTTGCATCGTAGGGGAACACGTATAACAGTTTTGGTTTCAAAGTTAGAGATAAACTTCTTGGCATTTGATACAATGTTGAGCATGAATACTGTAGGATCACATTCCATCGGCATGTCAGAGTATTGAGAGGTGAAATAATCAATAAGTTTGCGATATACATAAAGTACATGCAAACTTCGGTGGTAGTGGCCGACTGATTTTGAAATGGGTTCGTTATTGAGGGAGCCCTGATGCATCAACAGTACAGCTTGTTCGTCAACTAACACCAGTGAGATCAATTTTTGATAATCGTAGCGTTGAGATTCTTTGCTTACAACGTATCCATCGATCAAAACGATCTCCCGGACGATGTACTTGAGCCGGATGAAGTTAACTTCGCCGGGTCCGTGGCCACTAGGTACCAGGAGGGAAGTCTTCAGTGTAAAATATTCCTTGTGGTACGTGTTGACGACGATAACAGTTGCAGCGTATATTGCTAGCAGCAGTTTGTTGGCTGACATCGTTAGGAAACCCGAATTCGAGTTTCGTCCATGAAACATACCCTTTACTTTTTTCCATCTTGTCGCTAGTATATCATCCAATGACAAGTGTAGAGCCGTCGTTGTTGCAGTATACATGACAGCAAAGTTGTCATGAACCAGCATACGTTCTGCTGCGATGTTCTTGTGGATGTAGCGATAGCTTTCGATATGGTTGATGCCGTTCTTCAGGAAAGAGCCAACTTCGTATTCACAGCTGGGTACTCTATTCAGGGGTATGACTACCCCAGCTCGACTGGAGCACTTCAGAACGGATATTCGACTTCTGAAACAATCAAGAAGTCTGATATCCAACACGTTGTAGTCGGACATGACCATCAACCGGCCAACGAAGACGAGAGCATATTTCGTCGGTGTGCAAAGAGTTGTACGTTCTTCCTTTGTCCAGGTACAAACTCCGTCAGAGTCGTAGGCTGGCATGCATGCTAGGGTTCGTTTATCAATCTGGCGCGTATAGGAAACGGGCTCCAAGTTCCATGCTGCCTCGAATATCTGGTCGAAAACTGTGCTGGCACATCTGTCCGTCATCGCTACTGTCTTGACCTTCATGACCACTTCCGCGATTCTCTCGCAGTCCTGAATAGCTTCATCTAATGATGACCCATCAGTGGTATCATCGCCGACCAGGAACATCAAGGTCGAATAACTGTTATCCACTTTAGGCAATGTATTGTCGGTATTTAAGAAGTCCCGAATTGCCATCACCTCGTTTTTCGAGAACAGGGCATTGTCCGCGTTCTCGAAATAGCGTTCGGTCGCCGTCAGAGGTGCATCAGCGCTCAATGGATCTTCACAAACCAACTCAAACAGTACACATTTCGCAATGTGCTGTACTATTATTGATCGATCGTTTTCGAACTGTATGACGAAGTAGTTGTTCCCCGTTGGTCTGAAAAGGACTATCAATGTACTGTTGAACTCGAACTTTGTAAAGGCATCCAAGGTACTCTGTGCGTAGTATTTGACAACCCGAGGTATGTTCTTCATTGATAATGGACCTTTGTTTCTCAGTAGGACAGTATCTTCGATGACAACTTTTTCTGTCGCCTTCAATGTTCTATCGGCTATCAGGACGAATATGTCTGACTCGTAACGCTCGGTTGGCCGAGATGCATTCAAATAATGGAACTGATCGTAGAATCCTCGGTAATCGGTATCGTTGCACTCAATTTGATTGCTCAGAATGTTACAATACAGGCGGAGAAGATGACCGAGCAACATGCTGTCGAATATTTGTAAAATCGTTGCTTCCAGCTCGGAGCCGTTCGCTTGGCAACACATCAGGCCTTCTTTGCCGCGATTCATGTCACTCTTTCTTTTCCTATTCATGCCGTCGCTACTCCCTCGAAAATCTCGCTTCACGCTTTTCACCACGACACCACTAATCACAGCGTACTTCGGACGGTTCCGCATTTTGTTATACCGGTTTAACGTTCTGCTCGTTACGGCTGGTCCTTGCTGCACCACGGACGCGCCAGCAGCCGACAACCACGGGTCAAATATTTCGTTGAACGATGCGCCATCCCCTTGTTGCGGCTTGACCGCCACACGGTAAGTGTGATAAGCCGTATTGTAGCCTAAACTGGCCTGGCCAGTAATGAGTGACGATTCTTTTTCACTCTTGTAGAGGAACAAGGCCGCATTGTTTTTGGTACAAGTTTTCAACCAAACCAAATCATTTGTCGGGTTGTCTTGTCCAACATTGAAATCCAATCGGTACATATCGTGCAGTTGTGCTCCATATTTCCGAATAGCAAAACACAGCGTTATGGGCTTAGCCACTTTTTTTGATACATCGTACAGCATCAAGCTCGATATGACACTCTGGATTCTAGTTCGAGCTTCAGCTAGTTTATCCTTTGCAATGGACTTGCGATTGTCGACGATGTTGAAATACATTTTGTAGGCACTCCTCCGAGGCATTTGGAGACTCATAAACATTTTGTCGTTGCAGATGTCCATTAGAAAATTGTTATTCAATATTTCGTTGTGCAGAAACAAGGCCAGGATTATCGGACGCATATCTTCGATAGATACAGCTTCACTTACCGTGCTTTTGCATGCCTCACAATTACAGCGCGTCATTTCTAGCACCAAACCTCGCAGCTTGAGCACGACCTTACACAGCTCTGCAATCACGTTCTCGTTTAGAAGTCGTTCATTGTTGAGCAGCGCAGTAGATATGACTTTGACGAACCTTTGAGCAAGTCCTGGTTTCTTATTGGCACACAGTGTCGAGCGCTGTGCTTTAGGAATCTCTGTCGATCGCTTCTTCGTTTTTGAATTCAAGTCGTTGATCAATTTGTCCATAAACTTGCGCGAGATTTTGTTGGATCTCTCGAGCAATCTGCCTCGGCGAATTTTTCCTGACAGCAGGTTTCCCGCCGACGTTGATTCCTGGGCGGTCTTGGGTGATGGCTCCTTGCATTTCCCGAGGATCACTATCTCGTCGTAGCCGTTGGCGGATTTCCTTTTGAATCCAATAGCGCCGGACTTACGAACACGTAACTGCAAGTTCGAGTCTTCGTAGACGATCTTCTGGGATCTGTGATGATCGGTGGCAGCGTCAGCCGTTGTTTCCAGAAGTTCTTTCGTCAAGTTTAATCGCACGCGCTTGTCAAGGACCGGCGGTGTCGTCGTGCCCGCAGCTACGAGTTTTATTTTTTCCGCGGTTGCCCGTAGACGCGCTTCTCTTTTGGCTAAACTTTTAGCTTTAAAAATGCGCAGCTCCGCGTTCTTATCACGAATCGACTTGAATTTTTTTTCATCTTCAAATTTGTAGAATATGTATGTGAGATACAACGATTCCCGCAAGCTGCAGAGACATTGCTCACACAGATTACTATTCGCAACACACTTGCACGTCGTGATACGGCTATAATTAACGAACTCCTTTCTGACGTCATCCAGAATCAAATCAGCACCCCGAACATCGATATCTTGCTTTGGATAATTCTCTGCAATACACAGACAGCAATGATTGCTCTGGGTATGCATCGTAGCGCATTGAACGTCGAGCTCATAGTCCAACGTCGATCGCTCGCGAGTGGAGAAACTTATGGCGTTGTGCAGATCGCGTCTCGCTAGGCCGCACACGATCATGTTGAGCACGAGCAGTCGCAGAGATATTGCAAACATCTGAATGGCGTCGGAGTCTTTAACAGTCTCGGGGAGCAGCATGTTCGTCACGACCAACTCAGTTTGCTTCAACACATGGATTATATTAAACTCGCTGAGTCTCTGAAGAGCGTCGACCAGCATGTTAGCCATAGGGTCGCAAATGAGCACGCGATAATTAGCTAAAGTCCTGAAGAGCTCTTGTATCACCGAACTGTATGCATTCTCTGGAACAGTCGCGATGTTCGAGCAGATCTTCTCAAGAGTTAAAATGAACTCATAGTACTTGAGGTTCACCCCAGTCGTGACCTTGTGACGTTTTTTAATGACTCGTCCATCCGGCGACGATTCTTCAAATCCTGAACCGAGCGGCTGCACTTCCGAGGAGAAACACTTCTTTATCGCAGCTCGTTCCATTCCAATACACGTTCTGGACCTCTCGATGGTTAACGAAAGACTGCGCTGCCTCACAGATGCGACATCTGCTACCTAAGTCCAAGCGCTGTGCTGCTGTGACTGCGCAGTATCTAAGCGAAAGGCAGCGGACTTAAAAAACGTTATTCTGGATATTTTTCAGATTTCCTCGAGGAACATGCTTAAGCATTTAACACAGAGCCTACGCAGTACCTCAAATATCGGAAGAACAATCAATTGTAGGCGACTGAACGAACTAAATCCTGTTTACATGGATGGGTCAGTTAAAATTTTGACATAGTACCCCTTTGGGGATTAAAGAAAACACTTTTTTTTCTCCGACCTGGGGTGTCTGTGATACTCACCATGAATATCCTGGGCATAGTCAGTCTGTTAGACAAGATAAATGTTAGTGCTATGAAATCAGTATCCATGATCGTAAACCTCAATGACGCCAACATATTTACCCGCAAACTAAACGACGTTTCAAAAGCAGCCTCTTCATTCACCGGGTACCTACCTTTTCTGTGCAGTGTCCAGATATCGGAAGTTTGCATAGAAGATGAGAATGGGGCTCGTAAGACCGTGTACAGTTTGTCTAACAAGACTGACGAAGAAAGTGAATACGCAGACTTGATCATAGAGAAGATAATCGTGAGAGTTGGTCTGCGAAAAAGTGATGGAATATCGAACCTCATCTCCAAGTTTTTCTCCGGTAGTAGCAGCAACGGTGACTCCGATTCCGACAAGCTGGACTTCCTCAATCACATCGTCAAGGAATATTGCCCAGAGATTAAAATACTTACCGAGTCCACGTTCTGCTCCGAGGCGACTGTGTGCTTGCAATTCGACGCTAAATCGCTGGATCTTCGGGATTGGCGGAATACGATGACTCGCGTGATGGAGCACTGGAAAACTATGTTCGACTTGCATCGCGTCGATGCTACGACCACCAAGAACAGCAAAATAAATGTCCTCCACGACGATGGATCCAAAAAGTCCACATTGGAGGACCTCGCCCGCTTAAACAATGAATGCATTCGAGATATCGAGTTGGAATTCTCGTACGCAGCTCCCGTCTGTGCTCGAGTCAAAAAAGACGGCGAGGCTACGCCACAACGGAGAAAACGAAGAGCCAGCAATGACGCTAGTGATATTGCCTGTAAGAGGGTCGCTGATGATGTTAAGTAAAACCGAACAAAAGCTATATAATCTTCGATATGGAAGAGTATCACCGCGATCATGTCCCTCAGCGGCCATTGGTAGAAATTTTTTTATCTTCATCTGTGTGGCTATTTTTTTCTCTATTCAGAGACCAATAGTTCGCCAACGGAGTCTCCAATAATAAACGTAACAATCGAGTCGCTAAGGTGAGTCGTGATATCGTAAGTATTGACAGAGACTCGATAACGCTGGCTCGCCAGGCGCACGTAGAAGAAAATAAGGCCTCGCTCTGACCACACATGAAAATTAATTCGGAATCACGATCTTCCGACTTTGTGCTGCACCGAGAATTCACCAAGGCTCCATTACTTCCCGCTGTTGAATCGATATATTTAGTTTTCGTTGACTGGAAACGCAGAAACCCAAAGGTCTAACCAAACTCAGTAGATACACCATGGTGAGCTGAGAAACAATAAAATATAAATTATCTCAGCAATTAACCTATTTTTATTACCAATATGTGCTCAATGTCAATTCTATGTAAAACTGACTCACCCGGCAACCCGCTTCAGTTGCCATTTTGACTGGCTAAACCGTCTAAAAAAAAAACACCATGAGCTACCGTGCCCTCGCTCGTCGTGGTCGGCGGAGATCGATCAACCATTCAAAAGATCTTGACGACGTGCTCAATGCAATTGACGCTCTTCTGCAAAACCTCATTGTCATGACCGCCGGCGAAAGAGCACAATGGGCAACCTCAGTGTTCGATTCTGACAACATCGTACAATCAGATTCCCCTCTTACGGTGACGGACCCGGAAACTGGTAGCAAAGTCATGTACGCCTAGACTTGTATCAAACACAAAACTATAGAGCTCCGTCTGGCGAGCTCAAGATATTCAACAAGAGGAAGGAACACTCGACCGGGAGCTGACGTGTAAGACTGTCTTGTGGGAAGAAATGGGACCAATCAGCAGCGATTCGATTTTCTGAGCTAAACTTTCCGACAATTGTTCGGTTGCGTTTGTCAATTTTTTTTATTGATTTTTTTCCCCACCGGCGACGAGAAATTCACTTAAGACTAGACGCTCTTCGGCGCTTTTCAGATGCCCAAAGATTTGCTTGCGGTTTAATATTCTGGGGAAAAAAAATGTCACTCCGCGATCTGGAATGACATGTTTGATATTTATAGGAATTTCGCTTCGGTCCAGCCAGCATCGGTTGTCTATGGCCAATCGTTGATGGAGCAGCCGAATGTCAAGTAAAAAGTAAGCGAATTCTGTACCATGCGTATGACCACTAAGTTGGAAGTTCAAGGCGCTGCAATTGTTGCAGCTTCAGAATCGGATTGTCCTCGTCGCACCACTCTATGATTAGTAAAGAGTTATTTTGCCAGACTGTTCAATGAAATCGACCATGGTGAATTGTCCCTTTGTGTGTTCCAAAATCATGACGTTTACGACCAAACTCAGGTATTTAAACATCGTGATAACTGTGACGTGTCGATTTTCTATGGATGAGGTTGTGAGGTCTGCAGAGCTTGACTGTTTATTGGGCAAATGTCGTAAATACATTTGCAGCATCGCCGATGTAATCGGGTACTGGTTATTTCGCGAATTAGCATCAATGAACTGTATTATCGGAATGAGGTGTATCGCACCGATCGAAGTGTGCTGTGAGAAGAAGGCTATCTTCTGGACGAAGGAGAAGCAGAATATGATGAAGGCGTTGTAAACTCCAGCCCCGCATAGACTCAATAACGGATTTTGGCTTACCATACCACGGTAGGTTTCTCTCATTTCTGCGTTATTCAAATTGGTCACGATGGCTGGTGCACCGAAACTGTACGTGATCGTGTGGAGTAAGTGAAGGTAGAGAAACTCGGATAAGATGACCCCGGGCTCCTCTCTCAACGTTAATAGTAAGTAGATCAAAGTTTCTTGAGTGGGTTGCAGGCCAGCGATTTCCAAGGTCCTAACAAAGTTCAATTCGTTGAGATACTCGTATTTGAACATAGTACCGGGTGGTCTTTGGAAAATATCAGCTTGTCTGTAACTTATGAACATGTTGCGAAAGTTGAAACGTTCGGGTGGCGCAGCCATCGGGAACTTGGCTAGCTCATGGGTAGCGAAGACGAGCACTTTGCAGTCCGCCAGCGACTGCATCTTCAGTCTTTCTTCATCAAAGGTCTTGAAGATCAATGACATGAACTGAACCGTTTTTGTTGCGCATTGACAATGCACTAGAGTTTTACTGCTGAGCAACAACAAAGCGCTGATCGAGTACATCGAAAGTTTGTATATTTGATTCTTTTTAGCAGCGACTTCAAGGTCCTGCGCTGTTCCGGCTTCAGCAGATGCTGGGCCGCCGATCCAATTATGAAAGTTCCCGAAATCGTTTTTTTCGAAGATCTCGTCGTTCAGGAGGTCGTCGTGATTACTTTCCGATAGCAGCGCAGATATGAATTCCCAACACAAAGGACCTTGCTCCTGCTTGCTCGATCTCAAGCGTTGCACGTCCGCAGCGCCAACCTCATTCACCGCTGATGTTCCAAGATTTTTCCACAGGCCTTGCAGCAACACCGTCTCCGGCAACCTCTCGCTCGCCATCTCTATTATCGTCAACGAATCCCTGTCTTTCGGCGGAAGATACTGCAGGATTGGCTCAAACAGTTGACGCGCTAGATCGAGCACACTGTTCACAAAGACGTAGCTTTGTCTTTTGCTCAGGTGAAACACATCGCTGATGCGAGTGTCGTCAGCCCCAAGAAGACGGTGCATCAGCTGGTCAAGGGCAATGCAAACTGATACGGTGTCGCGTAAGTTTCCTTGCATTTTTACAACCCATAAAAGTGAAACAAGCGCCGGCTCAGTTTTTTCTAAAGTATCTAAATCTCGGACGACACTCGGCACGTGTTTCATCAATACCGATACGAACTCAGCGTTTTTCATGCCATTGAAAAAATGCATCAGGCGACACAAACTCTTCAGATACTTCCATGTTACGGGCTTACCCAAATCTTCCGGTGGTATTACGAAACGAAGTTCCTCCGTGATCCACTGTTCGTAACGACCACCAAAAGATTTGTCTCTCAATACGTCTCCGGCCCTCAAAAGGAACGTGTAAAATTTGTGCATTTCTTCACCGGGCGGTGGCACTGCCAACTCGACTCTGTTTTGTTCGATGTCGATATCGTCGTTCAGGCAATTCGTCACGTGAGCATATACCCAAGACGACAGTATCTTTCGCATCGAACTCATCCTTCCAGCTCTTTCTTTACTGCGTGGATGCTCACTAGGCTATTCGATTGTCAACGAAAAATTCGTTTTACTACCTTTGGCGAGTTGCTCTTACAAACTTCTACCCTGACAACTTGAAGTGAGTGACACAAAAGCCAGGTAGCCTCTCTCCTTGCAGCGCAGTCTTCGTCGCTCATTATCTATTTCTGAAATCTTATCCTCAGACGCAAAAAATCTTGGGATCCACTGAATTTCATTCCACCACTGAGTAAGTCCTCCCACGACCAGAATTGCTGGGAGTGGCTTAAGACTTACTAGAGAGAAGCAACGGAGAACTTGGTTTGCCGAGGCATGGTCGTTGATGTTTTCAGCAACTGCCTTCCCTATACCCTCCCGCTGACAATCTTTGATCATCGCACGTTGCGGAGTTGGTTGGAGATCATTTTCGGCAAGTGTTGAAACTTTTTTCGGCAGAACTCTTTCTTCAATCTCAAAGCAGTGATCATCTCATTGAATTCATCTTTTGCAGTAACGAAAATGTGTTGGTATCGGAGGTTCCTCAATGGACTTTCCCTGGACCCATCGCCATTCAAATATTCCAGTATTTTATCTATATCTTGGACTATTCGAATCTTGTTATCAAGAGACAGGTAAACGGTTTCAAGGCTGCATGCAGGTGGGCGAAGAGTCATTCCTCTGTCGACGGCAGTTACTGGACCGGTGATGCCCGCAGTATCGCAAGCTAGATTGTCGTTCATGACACTTTCGTGTCTGTATACAGAGCAAGTGGTGCACAACAATACAGTTGATAAATACGCGAACTTGCCAATGTTGAGTTGCTTCAGGAGAACATACAAGGATAGCCACAATGTCACTCCGTGCTGCAGTAACATCGGGTACTCTTCTTTAACAAGAGCGTACAACATCCACAAAATAGAACCAGTCGCTAAGATGCTGTGATCGATTACGTACCAGAAGTCTAAAAATAAATCACTGACGTAACCAGTTGTGTATAGTAATGCCCCTATCCAGCCGAGTAGTTCTGTTTCCACAACTATAGAGTACAGCGTAGACTGGACACTTCGATATTTAGCTCCTATGCTGCGTTTCTCCAGGTGTGCATTTTTGTTCTGAGCGATGTCATCGCTGTCAAGGTGGACAATAGAAATCTTTTCTATCGGCTTTAAGCTCTTTGCCATTTTATCATTTATTCTTGATAAGGCCAACAGTCTCGTCTTCGCGGCGCTGCGATGACGAAAGTAAACCGAAAATACCAGTGTCCCTTGGCAATAAGAAATATGGTTATTAACGCTGACTCGCCTGAGGGGACTCTATGTTTCTGTAGCCGCTGTGTGGATCCCTATTACCGGAGACAGCGACAGCGCGGCTCTTATCCGGTGATATACCAACTTGGCGTTTTGACAGAAACCAGACATTTTTTCCATCAAAGTCTCGCTGCCATAACCTACCGCGCTGCTAATAAATGAATTGTTGAAGCTGCCGAACGAATGAACATCGACGATCGGCTCCTTGCCTTTTTTGACTTCGACGTAGATCGCCAACAACAGGAGTAGCATCAGGATCTTCAGTAAATTGTCGTACGACCACAGTCCGCGTATTTTCTTTTTTCCTTTCGTATCAAAGCTCTTTTCCAACTTTTCACCGTTACGGAAAAACGTTTTCTCAACCGAATTGCACACTTTGTATTCCTCCTTTAGTACCGAAGGCTGATTATCGTTGAGAACCACAGACGGAACAACATTTTTCGTCGGCATGAAAAACTGCTCAGCCGAGCTCGGTCTTTCCCAAACATTATCATCGTAGCTCGCTGCGTATGGCTCGAGCTGTGGAGTCTGCTCGAACAGCCTCGGCGTATTCAAAAGAAATACGCGTTCACCGAGCACGTCATCGATCGATTGCTTCGAGCTCGTATGCTGCATGTTACTCATCGCCAAACGCAAGGTGAACATTAAACTAGTTTTTTTTTGTCGACCGTATGACGGGGATTCCACTCGCGCAGAGCGATCAGCTCAGCCTAAAACTCGACACTATTTTCTACGAGGTTTCAGTCGGGATTGAAATAATAAAAACCATGGAGGTGATGAAATTTTTTTATATTTCGAAAACGAAAAGAAAACCGCGAGTTCATCGACAACGGGGCTTTATTTATTTTTATTTTTCTTCAAACCACAACGACGTGACATTATCATCGAAGAAACAAAAATATAAAAGTGTTGGTGCGGTTATCAAGTCCGCAGAGATTTCCCATAGGCAGAAAAAAATATGGGGACAGATGAAACTTTGCGAAAGATTGTTTGTACGTGATTTTTAACCCGGCGGGTGGATACTATATTTTTGAGTGCACGCTGTGTGTTCTGGGTCTTTCAAGGACCAGTCGGGTCTCCAAAAAATCTGAAAAAATTCTCGGTTACTCATTGTAGCGTATCCTACATGGTCCATCAGCTGCCTAATTCGAGAATGCGAAACCATTATTGTTAATAAAAATTGGACAATAATCTAAAAATCATTAATAAAATGGAATTTTGTTATTTTGAGTGTTCCTTTTAAAGAATCCACACGCCGGGTTAAGTGTTGTACATCGTATTGAGAGAATGCGTTTTGACCAAAAGATTTGATCGAATGTTTTCGATGTTTTCAACTTCGTGCTCGTAGAAACAATTGATGTGAATGTCGAAATGTAACAACGAAGAGAGAAATGAGGGATTTTTCATGTGTTCTGCGAATATGTTGTGGGGTAGAACTTCGAGAGGCAGTTGGCAGAAAGGGACTGGATCTTCTTGGATGCGAGGCTGCTTCTCGGTCGGTTCTCCATCGTTCGCATCGTCGAGTTCGGCGGGTGTTATTTGCAGGTGACTGGTCATGCAGCACAAACAATAAAAGACAAGCTCGCGACACATTTTATGATTGTCGACGAAGCCTCGGCACTCGGAACTGATTCTGTCCATCAGGGCTTGGGAAAGGTTGACGAAAAACTGGACGTTGCTCGCACTGTTTAGTAAAGCTGTTATGTAAGCTCGGGGTAATAAGCTCCTCAGTTTGTTGAGAAAGTGCGCTCGTTGACCGTTGAAAATGAGTCGAACTCCCGCAACCTCGCGGACACTCGTATGGCAGGCGATATTGTTGTCTTCGCAACAAAATGCAAATGCAGAGTAGATCGTGACGTTCGCTTGTTTCAAGGAGAACGTTGATGTCGCCGCCGTTGAGAAATAATCCATATTCGCTGTAACCGCCAACTTTTTCACGTACTCCATCATTACCGTTTGTGGAAATGCGCTACTGCCACATATTTCGTGAACGCTGTTCAAGTTCAAAGGATCAGTGATGCTGTGAGCTAAATGGAATATCGCGAACTTTGAGTAGCCATAAAATTTGCCAGCAATCCACATTTTCTTGTTTATTTGGCCGTCAAGAATCGTGAAGTCGTACGTCGACATCGTTGTTTTTATTATTATCGTGCACAGAACTCGGTAAACAGGCTCCTGCGAATTAAAACCTGCCAGACAGTGCTCGTGGCTTTTTGCAGCGTGGAATACCGACTCGAACACCGGTGCCCAGTTCGCAAAAGCGCTATCTTGGATGTTGATTGTCAGAGTTACGATGTGACACGAATCCATCGCTCCGGCACCCGCGACTTAGCTCTCACCGTCTGTCCTCTCAGCTGGATCAACGTGCAGTGCTGTCGTTCGTTCACTCCAACAATACGAGAGTATCCCGCCAAGCAAGTATCACAGTTTGTATTGTCGCTGCATCGCTTTATCGTCAACAGACTTTTCAGCGCAACGAAATGTCTCTAACAAGTATAAATCTCGCTTGAGTGTGGCCTGAGAGTTCTTGAACTTTCCTGACGATTCTACTGAGCCCATTCAACTTGCATGAGGATCTAGTGACCTTTGGGCTGTTCCGAGTTGTCAAACTAGAGCACACATCGTTGATCGGATTTTTCATTACAACATGTAGCAACTGAGGCCTGTAACAACTGACCCTAACAAAGGAAGAGCTCTAATTCGATCGTTTGTGATTCAGAGTTTTGGAAAAATTCCACAAAAGCGTTTAAAAATCATTCCACCTGATTTCTGCCACTGCAAAAGTCAATCAATGCAACAAACGTCGATGATACTTTGTCAGGTCGATGTTCGAAACTCCATGATTCTTTCCGAAGGATGCCTCATCGCGGCCTATTTCGAGATCTCTTAATAATTACTGGGTCTTTGGTTCAGAAAACTGGTTTCCTTCACTGCTGTCAACAGCTTTGTTGACTCCACGAGATAACTCGTACCTAGCCCCATTTTCAGAAGCGTAACAATCTCAGAATCTCGACTGCACACTGAGTCCGATTGAGTTCACAACATTTTTTTAATGCACTTTTTGATAATTTGTCCAGGGAATTTCCTCCTGAAAAATCATAATTCTCAGGCGAAAATAAATGCCTGGATATTCAAATTTGTTTTGTTGGCGAGTCGTAACGATCGCTGTGTGTCGTTGAAGCTATGATCAAACTTTGTGTTCGTCATGAACGGTGAACATTCGTGCAGCCAACCTGGCATGTCGTCATCTGGAGAGAGGCTCCATGTACCATAAGGAATATCGTAACGTCATGCATCGTGCACATTTCCA
>JAPYYS010001075.1:0-64595 GCA_030522525.1 Campopleginae sp. 14b
AACGCGGAATTGGAGACAACGAGTCATATTTTGAGAAAAAAAATAATCCGGATCGAAAATTTGAAGATTTTCCAAAAAAAAATGGCCAAACTGGCAAAAAAAAATTTTTAAATCTGTTTTTTGTTCATTTCAACGCCATTTCAAAACTAATTAAGTTATCGACAATTAAATAACGCAGACTTGAAGAAAACGAGGCATATTCCATGAGAAAAAAAATCGGGATCATGGAAAAGCCGCGAGACTAAAGTTTTAGCCGCCAAAAATTCGCGTGGTTCGAAAAAAAAGAAACAATCTTAGAAAAATGAGAAACCCCCATGCGATCGGTGATAATATAATTAATTGGCGTCCATAAAAACCGAATGATTATTCCATTGAGCTCAGTCGACTCAAGCGACGATCGTAAAAATATAAATTCGCAAAAAATCGGACAAATTTTCGAATTTCATGAGTGTTTTCTTGTTTTCGTGCATAAAGCCCAAGTTTACGATGCAGGACAGTGGAAAGTGAGAAACAATTGAGAATACGCGATGGAGGCAGGCGTTCGGACTTGATTTTGGTATCGAGTGTCGTAAGTGGTATCGATATGGTGTCTTTGGTACATTAAACTATGGCGTGTATACGCATAAGAGGGTCGAACGCGTTCCGTTGTGTGTAGCCTAGTCTTGGGTGAATCCTTGTCGTCCTTGTTGCATGGATCGAATCGATTTCCAATTAATTTCGGAATAACGCTCTACCCACATCGAGACTCCTCTTATATACACACCAATGTCGTATATATATGGTGCAAAAGATAACAGAGACTATATATGTATAGAAAGTTGGGTGAGGTATGGGCAATTCTGTGTGGACGAAAAATACTCGTTTTAATTGATTGCCGGGGAGCCTGTTGTCAGGAAAGCGTTCAAGGATCATCAAGGACTCGATGAAGCTTCAGGAGGCTCTGGAAAAATTCGGCTCCAACGAAATAGCCAGGGGAGAGCTCAAGGATCTGGTAAACTTTGAGACGTGGAGACTCGTAGTCGTTTGGCTTGATCTGTGGCTGCATTTCGTGCAGGTTCAAGTCATATAGTTGGTGCAGAGGAACAGGCAACGTCGAAGTACACCGTCGCGGTGGTTGCTTCAGAATCGAGCCTTTCTTGACCTCTCGCAGCCACCCACCCTTTCAATTTTCCTCTTGCTTCGCTTCGGCCCACTGCACGACGTCACAGATTTAGTCTTGCTTGTATTTCTCGGGCTCGGACTCGGCTTCGATTCCATTTGACCGGATAACTAGCTCGGCAATTTCGATGTTTCTGGGGAGTCATCACAGTCAATGGGCTCTATGGAATCTTTGACCCTTCGATCTCCGGGTTCTTATCGTTTTATCCCATTTTTTTAATCATTTTTTCACTTGAAGAAAAATTCTTCCAGGCTCATGGAATTTTTCATTGAAAAACAAAAAGAATGAGCCCAAGTTGGACGATTTTCGTTTTATTTTACCGGAAATATGAATTTTTCAGTCTTGGGGTCATTTTGACCCCAGGTTATCGGAATAAACTAGGTTACCGTTCTAGGATTAAATCCTGTACCCATTTTCCCTTCGTTCTTCAGTTTTTCATCGTTTTACCGAATTTCTTCCTCATTCTTGGACGTCAAGAAAAATCCTCCCAGGCTCACCTGATTCTGCATCAAAAAATGAAATAATTGAGCCCAAGGTCAACGCTTTTCGTTCAATTTTCCCGGAGATACGAATTTTTCAAAATTGGGGTCATTTTCACCCCAGGTTATCGGAATAACTGAAGAAAAAATAAGGTTACTGTTTTAGGTTGAGTATAGATTCTCCGTTCCTGCCTGCAGAGCGAGCCTTCCCAATGCCATTGAATTGGATAAAATATAAAAACTCAAGATTAGGTCCTCCGTGTTGATTTTCATTCCCGGAATAATTACAGACGGATCGTTGTTTCAAGGGATGCTGCGAGGGTTTGCACGGGAGGTGACGACACGTTCGTCGTATTTGCGATCAATCTGCAAGTCCAGTTCAATCCATATTGCCCTCTTGCTCCCTCATTCACCCCCTTGAAATGAACTTAGGTGTGACCCTTCGCTCCCAACCCTTGCAACCTGATGCGGTTCGTATCCCTACGTTATTTGATCAACATTGTCCAATCTCAGCAAACGCTATCATATTTGCCTTCCTCTCATACAGGGTGTCCCAATTATAAACAGAAAACGCAAATCGATTCAAAACTTGAACTCACCCCACGTCGTTTCGAATCCCGCCCCCTTTCCCCCTTCGTTCTCCCGTTTTTTATCGTTTTACCCCATTTTTCACTGATTTTTTAAGGTCTAGAAAAATTAGCCCAGGCTCACGTGATTCTGCATAAAAAAACGAAAAGATTGAGCCCAAGTTGAACGCTTTTCGTTTAATTTTACCGGAGATATGAATTTTTCAAAATTGGGGTCATCGTGACCCCTTTGGCGATTATTCCACCGAAGCTCTTCGGATTCGGTCCACAAAACAGTTGAAAGAATTTAGTAATTGGCTCTCACAGGACCCGAAATAATTTTTTTTGGCATGCACTAACTCACGGTGCAGCGGGGGCTAGTGAAAGGAAAAAAAGGAAGAACATTAACGAGTCATTGTTTGCGTGGAATCAACTCTTGCCCAATTTCATTGATATTGATGGGACGGCTACTGGGATCTCCGTGTAGATTTGGCCGAAACGTACACCCAGCATCAGATCGGACCTGCATGATATCTCTGGCTGGTTTACTCATTCGATCCCCACAATCCCTTTCCATCCCTGCACTTCTCGATCCTTGGTTGCATCTCACACGAATCTCATAATTAGAGCATGTATGCTAACCAAGCAATCGTGAGTGAAAATCGCGAGCTTTCTCTGTGCGGAGCTATCGATGGACCAATCTTGTTACCAATTTCCTATGACACTGCTCATGGCGCCGAGGATCTCTCGAATCTCCAGACTCCCATGATCCAATACATATCATTGACCAACTATTTGAAATCGATCATTTTTCTTCGTTTTTTTCGTCCATGCTCCTGTTCGATCCGATGCACGTTGTACGTACAATTTTCTTTCCATAGAATTCCTTCTAATTTATTAATCATATATTATAATTAATAATTAATATATAATTATAATTATATTGAAAAAATAGTGACATCTAATAGCTCGCGCTATTTCAAGACGTTTTGCCACGTGGAAGTCGAGATATTTATTTATAAAAATCACTATTTTTAGTAGTTTTGATTTTCAACATTAAATATTTCGATTTCTAAACGGTTAAGCTTCTCAAAACTTTGCATACGTTTTTATGTAAAATCAAAAAAGCTTCATTAAATTTTTCAAACAAATTGGTCGTAAAATATTTTCGATATTTTGTTTGTTATATAAAAAAAAAACTTATTACCTCGGACGATCTTGAATTTAGAGTACGTCGTTCTTTAGTCAATCTGTAATAACTTTTTCAAATGGACCAAGGCTCGCAAATTAATTAGTACGTGCGAAAAACTGGCAGGAAAAATTTGGAATGGACGGTTACCATACGACGTCCTTAAATATTGGCTTTCGACATCGGTCCTCCATTTTCCTAGACGATTATCGAAACTGGACGACGTATTTGTTAAATAATTTTTTAATAAACCGAGTTACATCGACTTGGAAAAATGCAATTATGAAATTAATTGTTCTACTAGTTTAACAGGAGAGTAAAAGCGCTTGTAAATCGATCGAGCTCTTTCTCTGGCCACTGGTGATCCATGAGGGAACAAATTACAAAATCGAATTATCCTCTTCTCGCCAGGGCTGTCGATAACACGATTTTTTTCCATGCCCCTCGTCGCTCTCGCTCGGGGATAATCGAAAAAAAGATAACCCCGCAAATCGATCGAATTTCGTTGGGATTTTTTTTTGTTTCTCCCCAGACAGAGTGTAGATCGAATCAGCAGTCGAGACTCTGGGGTTACATTTTTTTTTTGCCATCGAATGTTGATCCAAAAACTTTATTTTTCGTGATGCAGGTTTTTCCCAATTTTTTTTCTATTCTTTTTTCTCCATATTTGGCGAAACATTCCGAAAGGGAAAATGAGAGAGGGCCAGGGGCAGAGAGAGGGTCAGAGACACGTAGTAATCGTGATGCAAATTAGCGTGTGACGTGGAGCGTCCGATTGGCACATCTCCATCGGCCACACTGGGTATCTCGTGTTTTTTGGCTGCTGTAAATAACTGATCTCGTTGATTGGGATACCTGGGAGTGATCTGTTTCCATGGGCTGGATATGCATCGGATCCGTATTGATTGGCTTTTTTTTTCTAGATGATGAAAAAAAATCGAATTTCCTTTGATAAAAACAAATAAATGTTCGAGGACCGGAGAGGCTTTCGAATTTCTGGTAGAACGTCCCACGCCAGCAGCTCGAACGAGAGATGCTGCCTCCGCAGCATCACGAAAATCTCTCCTTTTCTTATACAGTTAATCTTTAATTAACCCTGATCTGAGTTCGTTCCCGTTGAGCGGCGATGGCGATAACAGAACGGAAGAGAACTTGATTTTCTCTCTTCGATCCCTCCGTTCCTTAAATCCCCATTCAACGGGATTCAACGGAACGAACCTTTTTACACTCCAATTTCTGAGCCCTTGGCATTGTTTCTTCGTTCTCCTTCCTCCTCGTTCCAGCCACGTCAAATTTGTTATATTAAAAGGCCTTAGAGCCTGAACCTTTGAGCCTCCAGAAGACTCTCGAATAGTCCTCGTGCATTATTTTATTAACTGATTATTCCGAGACCTTTTTTTCAACTTATACCGGTAGCTTGGGGTCAAAATGACCCCAATTCATAAAAATTCATATCTCCGGTAAAATTCAACAAAAAAGGTCCAACTTGAGCTCATTCTTTCCGTTTTTTAATGCAGAATCACATGATCCTGGGCGATTTTCCTTCGAGTCAAAAAATTAGTTAAAAAAATCGATAAAACGATAAAAGATGGGAAAAACGAAGGGAGAAAGGGTGCGGGATTCAACCCTGGAAGGGTAACCTTATTTTTTCGTTACTTATTCCGGTACTCTGGGGTCAAAATGACCCCAATTTAAAAAAATTCAAATCTCCGGTAAAATGCATCGAAAAGCGTTCAACCTGGGCTCATTATTTTCGTTTTTTAATGCAGAATCACGTGAGCCTGGCTAATTTTCCTTGAAGTCAAAAAATTCGTCAAAAATTGCATAAAACGATAAAACCCACGAGAGCGAAGGGAGAGAGAGGGGCCGGGGTTTGAAGTTGCCCGCGGAGTCATTTTCGAGGCCAGGTTGCTACGGTTAATTGCGAGTTAGTATCCAGGATTTGACCAAATAACGAAAAACCATATGAACCGAACGCACCGCTCATCGATACAATGTTATTTGAGCTCGTGTCATTTACGTAGGAATTATGTTTTGGCTCGAGGCTTCAATGCAATTTCGACGCATAATATCCTACGAGATTCGTCCTACATTTGCTCTGTACACCGATAATTGAGTAATAACATGCTTCAATACGTAAACTGTGATAAAACTATTGCATTATCATCAGCATATATATGCACATGCACGTACTATAGTTTTCTACATATAGATATGTATTTATACAAAATATATATTTAATGCCAGAGGCTGTATTGAGGCTGGTTTAATTCAATCGATTGGTCTACACTTATCGAACTAAATGAAAAGCGATAGAGAGCTGCTAGTTTTCCCTCAAATTGAGTGGATAATATTTATTTTGATGTGCGTGACCGACAGAGAGAAAAAAAAAAATTACGTCTAAGACAATATTGGACCGTCCGCGTGGTCACATTACCATCGGGGCAGCTCCCTAGACACACATGGGTCTGTGGGACCCGACAGTATTTAAGTGGACTTTTAGGCGTTAAAAAAATTCGGGCAAGTCGTTTTGGATCCGAAAGAAAAAGAAGCTGCTCTGGCTGATGGATAAAAATGATTTTTTATTATTTGAAGAACAAAAAATATGAAAAATTCACGTAATTCGCTGAATGGGCACCCCAGACCCATGTGTGTCTAAAGAGGGTTAATAACAGTTTACGCTGTCGTGGCAATAAAAACAAAATCGTAGACACAATACCATTAGCACACTTTCGTAGACACACATGGGTCTGGGAGACCCTGACTGAAGTTTGAATCGTTAAAAAAATGGGAAAAAATGCAGGGAAGTCGTTTTGCATCGGAAGAAAAAAAAGATACTCTTGCTGATGGATAAAAATGTTTTTTTTTATTATTTTTACGAAAAAAAATAAGAAAAATTCACGTTATTCGCTGAATGGGCACCCCAGACCCATGTGTGTCTACCAACGATTAATCAAATGGAATATTATTTTTATTAACGAAATGTTAACTCTGCACAGACAATGGGCCAGTTTGACAAAATCTCTTGATTTCGATTTTGCAGAGACATCGAAAAAAAGACGTTCCTTATGGCACGCTCTCGTCCTCATCATCCCTCATTTTTGAGCCATAATTATATTCATTATTCTTCTTCATAGCTCGAAATTTCTTTGGCTCTCATCCCTCATATTTTTGCCACGCATTTATATCCTCTTAGTATTTATGTCACGTTTCCCTTCAACCAGCATCACTTTTATTCAGCCCCCACCCCCGCCGCAACCCCTTGGGGGTGCTATTTTGTTCAGGCGACTTTTCACGCTTATGGGGACTTGTTTCATGCTTGCACAATTTTCACCTGCCCTCTTTCCTTTTCCCTCTCCACTCACTACGATAAATAAATTTTCTACATATACAGTTTTCCACAAATATACCACCACACACACATTCCTATTTTTTCTTCAACATATACGTATATTTTGACATTATCTCCCCGGTCACTGAACCTTCCCGACTCATTCACAACTCCCCCTTCATCTTTTCCCTCCATCCAAACTTCACCCTTTCTGCTTCCAAGTGTCAGACGCCAAGAGACCAGCTTTTCTCCTATCGTGAGAGCATTTTTTTCTCCAACAGTCAATGCTCTCCTTATCCGATCCCTTGTCCCGCCATTTTTACTTTCTGCAAATATTTCTAGACGTTTCTTACGTATCTGCCCTCGTTCTTTCGTCAATAAAATTTAAAAACAAAAATTTTCAATTAAAATAAATTATTAGAATATTTTATAGAACATTTATTTTATTTGAATATTTTTAAAATATATTTAAAATATGAACATTTTTTATTTTAATGTTGTTTTTTTTTAATTGAATAATCATAAAAAATTTGATTCAAATTTTTATAAAAAATATCAACATTATTGGAAAATATTATTTTATTATTTCGTCAACATCATTGACCCCACTAACAATTTCTCACGTCATTTATTTCGCCTAGAACATTTTTCAGTGTCTTTCAAAGTCTCGCATCCTGCAGAAACAGGTAAACAAAAAAAATTTCTCACATATAGTCCGTACTGTATATCGACGGAGAATGCAGAAATAAATTACACGTATGCTTAGCTAATTGCGTGAGCCGGACGGAAGTAGCAACGGGTTATAATACAAAGGAGCGGATATTACGTGGACTGTGAGAGGATTTGCATACCTGTGTGGCATTTCGTTTGAAGCATACAGAACTGTCTCGAAAACTATACGACCGACGGAATTTCAGTTGGGGAGCAGGACGAAGATGAGATTTCAAGAAAAAAATGAAAAAAACAAAATCTCAATATTTCTTCGACACTCAAACCAACGCTGACGTCGATCAAATCAACAATAAACCATTTTTTCAACTGCCTACATTTTTTAATGGCAGATCTTGGTTTTCCCTTGAGAGGAACTGCCACTAATTATAATTGTTCAGGGAAAAATTATTAAATTACAATTATTATTTTTATGAAAACAAAAAGACTGTATAAGAAAAAAAATTGTTTAAAAATGTTTTTGCATTGTTTTTAAAAAAAAATGTCATTTTAGTGGAAAAATAATTTTTTTTTATCAAATAAATTTGTAGCAAACTATATATATGACATTAACGATTTTTTTAGGCGAAAAAGGCTTTGAAAAAAAATATAAAAACGCGCTAGAGGGGAGACCAAATATTATTCTGATGAAAAAATGATGGATTTATTTGAAAAAATGATTGAAATGATGAAAAATCGTAGTGAACAAAAAAATAAAGAATAATATTGTTTCTGCCGAGAAATAATTATTCCAATAAAAAAAAAATGATTGCGAAGTAAAAAAAAGTAAATTGTATTTGTTTAAAAATAATTGTTCAATGAAAAAAAATGTATATTGAGTAGAAAAAAAAAGAATGAAGAGTAAAAAAAGAAATAAATAAATATGTGCACATGGAAAAAGTGACGGAACTTCTGGAATATTGAGGAATGGGAAGAGCAAAGCGAAATGTGCGTGTTGGTCACTTGGAAGTTAAACTCGGGACAAGCGAATAATTAATATTCAGTGAGCGCGGGGAACTGGCCCTGCTCGTTCGGTTCCTCGGTACGGTGTCCTCGCGAAACTAAGTCAATAAGTAATGCAATTAGTGGACAAGTGCTCTGGGTCAAAGTTGCAGAGTCCGCTGGTGTAGGATATACGAGCTGGCTTTATGGCGACGCTCCGATGCTTGCGACGATTTAACCCGTTGCAGGCCCTTAAGGATGGTTAGCCTTCTATCAGAGAAATGGTTTTTGGGCAGCTCAGGGTTGGGTTATCTGGCGTGCACTTTTGGGGCTCCAGGAATTTGGGAAACCCATAAAACCCGATGGAAAGTAATTGGGTCCATAAAAGACTGTATTCAGCTGAAAATTCGTCGGTTTTTCGCTGCGGGGGTGACTTGACAACTCGAGCAATTGTCAACGATCGAAAATGTGTTTTTTTTTTTTTTTTTTTTTTTTTTTTTTTTTTTTTTTTTTTTTTTTTTTTTTTTTTTTTTTTTTTTTTTTTTTTTTTTTTTTTTTTTTTTTCCAGGAAACACACGCCATCAAGAAACCTTGCGGATCGCCCTAGGCCCTTTTCCAAGCAATTGGTCCAGCCCCAATCCCGAAATTCTCTCGCATCTTGTTCGCCGCACTAATGCAAGGATGATTAGGGTCCTTCGCGTATTACAATTCGAGGATCATTCGTGAAAATCTGTTTGCAGCAACAACCAGAAAATTACACCATTCTTAGCTGCTCCCAGTAACTCCAACCTCCTCATCATAATATCGTGGCTTTGTTTATAATTACACAGCTACCCATTCCAGCTCTGCACAGAAATTTCATCACAATCAACTCACCGCTGTCATAACTTGTACACCACACACTATTTCCTTCTTCTTCGTCTCGTGTTTGTCTAATTTTCCAACCAAATCACTCCTCCGGACTCTCCAATATATTATACTAAATTCTCTGCAATTATTCTCTCGCTACAAACTTTGAGGACGTCTGTGATGAATTATCTATCGATGGAATTCCTTTAAATTTGTACTATATAAAGACAATAGTGAAATCCAATACCTCGTGGTATATTAAAAAGTTGCACCACGTGGAAGTTGAGATATTTATTTATAAAAATCACAATTTTTCGTATTTTGTGTTAAAACTTGAAAATTTCATCATTAAATATTACGATCCTTGAATGGTAAAGCTTTTCAAAAATTTTCATACGTTTTTATCCAACATCGAAGAAAATTTGTTCAGTTTTTCAAAAATCGTTTTTCCAAATTTTCGTCTTCGGCGAAAAATCGACTAATTCAGTTAAAATATTAGTCTGAGATGAGCACGAAACCCAGAGTAGTGAAGGATCAGACATTCCCAACGAGATCCTCGAGTCGGAGTAAAGAAAACATTTTTTTTTTTATTTAAAAAAAAAAACAACGCTTCGAAAAAATTATCTCCCCCATGCTGCGCAAGTTTTTTCTCCTTAAAAAATCGCTTCCGGATACAAGGATACGAATTTTTCGGTTTTTTTTTATTCCCCCACATTCTCTGTGCTTCCGTTCTTTACCCCCGGTCTACTCAACAGTGCCAAAGCTCACATTGCCATTCGAGACCCATCACAACCATGCTAATCATATATATATATATATATATATATATATATATATATATATATATATATATAGTTATATGTGTTAAGGAAGAGCACGAGGAAAGTGGAAGTAGCGGGAGCAGCTTCGGGGTAAATTGAAATTGGATGCAGCCACGCGAATTATTATAATCCTCAGGATTTCGCACCGGCGTGCAATGCAGTCCATACGACATGATGCGAGACGTCGGACGTCGCGAGCCCGAGGGCTCTCATACCCCATAACTATTTCGTTCTATCATTATAATATCATGGTCTATAGATATATAAAGCGAAATAAAAATCCATCGATCTGCCGCCAAGTTTCCTTCCGGCATGAAAAATTACAAGTTGGTGAAGTTTTGTTATTATTTTTGTTTGTGTGGATCGAGGGATTGGTGAGAATCCTTCGTGGAGATGAATAATCGTGTTTTTTATAATGACTGTGACGTTTGCTTAGTCGCAGGCACATTGGCCGGGGCCAATACTCGGATGGGTGACCTTATACTTGGCTGTAAATCTTCGTTCCCTCGTTTTTTATCGTTTTACTGCATTTTTGAACTTTTTTTTAACTTCGAACAGGATTGCCCTAGGCTCACGTGATTCTGCATTAAAAAACGAAAAGAATGAGCCCAAGTTGAACGTTTTTCGTTAAAGTTTTGCAGAGATAAGAATTTTTCAAAATTGGGGTCATTTTGACCCTAGATTATCGGAATAGGTAAAAAAAAAAAGATATTACTACATTAAGATTACATTAAGATTCATATACCTGAGGGAAATTCCCTCGAGAAGCAACAATTTGTAAAATACAAATAACCACGATCGCAAACATTGCTGAATCAAACGAATCGATTGAAATTTCGTCGATACACAAAAGAAAATAAATGGAGTAGTGTGTTGGGGTGAAAGCGTGGTTCTTCTCGCGTCAGTCTAAATGACGATCCCAGAGGACAATTTTCCCGATATTTTTTCAGCGATACTCCCTGCTCCCACCTGAAAATTTTGTTTCTACGACGCCAGACGTAAAAAAACAACAACAACAACAAAAACAAAACAAAATGACCAAAAAAAATATCCAAGTCTCAGCTTTCTGCAAGCCATTCTCTCGCCCCTGGCTCCTTTACTCACAGCTTTTTTCACTCCTGAAGGTGATCGATATCTATTTCTGTCCAATACCATCGAAAGAATTGAAAAAAAGTGTCCTCCCCGCCACTGTTTCGGATATCGGGTTCCTATTCTGAAAACAAAAAAAAAACCAACAAAATCTCCAAGAAAAGTCTCACACTTTATAGAAAAAATAAATATATATTAACAATAATAATTTAAAATGTCTCAGTTTATTGGGAAAAAAATTAGAAAAATAATAATAATTAGAGTTGGGGTGAAAATTTTTAAAAAAATCATTTTTTTCAGCCCGTAGGATTTAATTCTTTCTCGTTTTTTTTCATGTCACTACTTATTCGTGTAAGAGGACAGGAGTTTCAAGAGCATATAGCCGCATTTCCTGCAAACCTTATTCGCGGCTTCTTTTTATTTTTTCTTTTCTTATCCTTCATCCGTCTCTCGCTCTTTGGTTGAGCGAAAAATGAATTCGAAACGAAGAGAAGCACAGGGCCGGGGGAAGGGGAGGGAGGGGGGAGAGAGATGAAGTAAAAAGTGGAGTAATAAAAGCAACCGAAAGTGGCACAGTATATATGGGATCAAACGGAGTATGTGTGTGTGTGTGTGTGTGTGTGTGTGTGTGTGTGTGTGTGTGTGTGTGTGTGTGTGTGTGTGGAGAGAAGAGCCAGAGGGAGGAGAAAAAAGGTGGAAAAAGTTTCTATCGGCCTGCGGAAAAGAGCCTTCGTCCCCCAGAGTATGTGTATTCAGCACTCGAAATTTTCTTTCTATTCGATTAACCGTACCACATCCCCCCCCTCCGCCCCTGTCTTTCCCTCTCTCTCTCTCTCTCTCTCTCTCTCTTTCTGTCTCTCTCTCTCTGTCTATTGCCTCTTTGCCTCCCTCTCAGCTTGATGAAGAATTTAATTTAGATTCATTGGAGTTTTAAACCGAGCTTGGCCAACATTTCAACCATTTCAAATGTCTTTTTTGTCCTCGAATTCCTCCCCTAAATCTAAGTGCCTGATGAAGAAAGAGAGAGAGAGTCTCTTCCTCGACCTACACCATTTACATTTTCCACCGACCCTCTCGAATTAAATAAACAGAATAATTTTTCTTTTTTTATTCAAGAAACTTCTACTTTTTGGACCTCAGTCTTTTTTTACTCACTTTTTGACTCCAAACGCAATTGCCCTAGGCTCACGTGATCCTGCATTAAAAAACGAAAAAAATGAGCCCAAGTTGAACACTTTTCGTTCAATTTTACCGGAGATATGAATTTTTCAAAATTTGGGGTCTTTTTGACCCCAGATAAAAGTCAAAGCTTTCGTATACACGCATGTAGATCTTTTGTCAAAAGACAACACGAGCTGATTTCATTTTGTACCGAGTCCATGTTCCCAAAGCTCCCGACAAGCTCGCCGCCTCGAGTCAGTTCGAGAGAACTGACTCGAGGAGCAATCAATTTTGTAGACACGTCGCATGTACCTTCTAACCTCTTTTCAACCCTCTGTATCAACCCCCGAAGAAGAACGAGCCCGAGTATGTCGCCGTGACTATCTTGAGACGACGATACACGCCCAAAGGACTTTCCACTCAAACTTCATCTTGAATCCGAACGATCTTTAGTGATCGAAGCGCTTTTTGCAGTTTTATCAACTCAGCTCATTCCTTCTAATTCAGTCTGCAAAAATCCTGCTGCACATTCGTCCCCGAGACACTCGAGCTATCGAAGCTAATGAACTTTCCACTTTCTCGGAATATCGAAAGCTCCAGAGGAAAATGGAAATTTATTTTCCAGCTTTCGCTCCCAAACCGCAACGTGGAAAATAAAATTTACTCAACCCTAGAACGGTAATCTTTTTTTTTACCTATTCCGGTAACCTGGGGTCCTAATGACCCCAATTTTGAAAAATTCATATCTCCGGTGAATTTTAACGAAAAGCGTCCAACTTGGACTCATTCTTTTTGTTTTCTAATGCAGGATCACGTGAGCTTGGCGCAATTTTGCTTGAAGTAAAAAAATTAATGAAAAAAATGCAGCAAAACGAAAAAATCGGGAGAACGAAGAGCGAAAGGGCGATTCAAAGCCGTCTGGGCTCATTTTCACCCTGGGTCATTGTTTCGAAGTTAATTATCGATCTTTCGAGGCAGATTTCGAATGGAACGATCTCTACGGAGTATAGATAGATCCTATGGATGGATGGACAGATAGATGCTATGCGAAGTAAGAGGAACGTCTTCACACACGTCGAGCAACGTACATAGGGCTCGTGCGGAATGGTAGAGGGCAAAAATCGTTGATTTTTCTCCACTGGAAAGTCGACCCCGAAAGCGGATCAACTTGTCAGATATATAAGAAGACGAAGTGAAATAGGTGGGGATTGAAAAATGGAGCACCGAATTTGAAAGGATCTGTTCACAATATTTTTCGCAATGAATTTTTCGTCGATGAAAATTCGACCAAAACATAAAGCAATTCTCATATAAAAAAAAATTTACATAAAAAAAATATTGTAACAGAATATGAGGTCAAATGACCGAAAATGACCGTCATATTACGAATAACTACATTTTGTGTTTAGCCATTTTATTTATGGTCACATTTTCGTAACTTTGCAGAAGTTTATGGGTCACGTAAGTCCTTGATTTTGCAAGCAGAAAATACTACGAATTTTGCTGTGGAACCCCTTTCGTGTCAATAATTCCCACTGGATCGTCTCGAAACAGCAGCAGCTTAAAGCGACGAGAAAACATTTGTCTATATATCTGATGGTCCCAAAGTCTCTCTTTCAGGGAGAACACACACTAGGTGACGATTAATTTGAGGGCGTACACCTTGTAGGACTTTAACGAGACGTCGAGGGACGAGAAATGTCTATTTTAACTTGACGTACGTCCCTCACATCTCACTCAGTTTCCATTCATATGCGTCGCATTATAGAATTCCGATACATGCAAATGTCAAAATTATTGGCTATTTTATTTTCATCCACATCAAAGCTCTTCAAACTTCGCAGTGTTTTAAGAATTTCGAGACCCAATTCAGAAATTATAAGAAAATTCTGAATATTTTGTATATTTTTGAATGAAGCATTTAAGAGATCGTGGAAAAATTTCACGACGATTCAGGAGCTATTTATTGAACAATTAACATTAACAAATTTCATGGGTACTCAACGTCCTCAATTTAGAGTCCGTGGTAATGTAAAGACCCGAGGTTTTTGGAGATTACGATGGAAATTTGTTTTTTTTTATATTTAATGAATTTTTTGCGGACTCCTAAGTGGGAATGGAATTTTATTCACGCAGTGGAAAGGGATACTTCTCAGCAAGGAAAAAAAAAGGATTGAGAAAAAAGAAAAATCTTATCGATGGAAATAGGGGATGTTCTTTTTTGATTTTATTCGTTTCCAATACAAGGGCCGCTTGGGTCGATGACCCTGACTAAGCCCTGTGCAAAGAACATCGGAACAAGAGTGTGAGGACATAAAAATAAAATGTATATATGTATAAATATATAAAACATTCCAAGGGATGACTCGAATCAAAGAGGGGATGTGAGAAATAGGGGTTGCAAAGATTCCAGGGCATGGACCTTTTCATGAGACGTCTCCTCTTCCCTCCCTCTCTCTTTTTCTCTCTCTCTCTCTCGTTATTTCTCACAGACGAGGCTCGATATCTTAACTATCCTCTTTGGTCCAACCAAACCTCCATTTAAGCAAGTTTGTACGAGGTCGTTGGCGAGAACGGAGGGGGATGATAATAGAAGTTGGATGTCGGGGTGTTTGGTAGTATTCTCCAAGGTGTGAGGCTAGACTCAGTCTTGAGAGAGAGAGAGAGAGAGGGAGAGAGAGAGAGAGGGAGAGAGGGAGAGAGAGATAATAATTCATCACCATTCTTGGCAACGATTAACCTTCCACATTGTTCACCGATTTTTGTCCCGGGGTCAAAAACGACCCCAATTTTAAAAAAATCATATCTCCGGTAAAATTTAACGAAAAGAGTTCAACTTGGGCTCATTCTTTTCGTTTTTCAATGCACAATCACGTTGTTCCGGGCAAATTTGCTTGAAGTCCTCATCCATTACGAATCAGAGTCTGAAATTGCAAAATTCGAAATTGATTAACACCCCTCATTATTATTATTTGTTTTTTCAATTTTTTTCTTTATTTATTTTTTCTATTTTATTTATTCATTCATTTATTTATTTATCCATTCATTTATTTATTTATCCATTCATTAAATTATTTATTTATTCATTCATTTATTCATTTTATTTTTTTAATTTATTCATTTATTTTCGCACTAATTAACGAGAAAAGTTCAATGAAATAAAATAATTCATGAACATTTGATATTTTCGTTATAAATAAATGAGTATTTTCGGTCCGGAGACACAACGTTGACGATTTGATAACTTCTGTCTTGAACGCTTTTCCTGTGACAATCGAGCCAACCGCGAGAACCACAAGACTCAAGCCTCGAGACAAAGTCGTTGTGGGAGGTAGTTAGCAAGGGGTTTCAAGAGGATGCACAAGACGAAAGCGTCTCTCGAGACTACTGCAAAACTCTGAGGGTCTTGTTCTCGAGTTTTCTCTTCGCCTTTCTCTTTTAATACCAAACCGGAAATTGCTTGAGACTAAACGGACGATAGTAGTGGAATAGAAAATTAAATAAGCCTTGGATATGGCATGCTGTATGGATGAAAATATGAGAAATTACGTTGGCAATTTCTTTTCGATTTTTTGTGATGAGAAAAAAAATTATATTTTCATTCCAATTCATTTTCGTCTGTCAACGAATTTTCACAATTTTATCACTGAAATTATTCGCGGATTTCGAGCATCAATTTTTTTTTTTTATATTAGTCCATGGAGCGTAATTAATTTTTTTTTTTTTTATCTCATCGGAATAAACCTTCGAACTGCATCAATTGCTGGTACTTATGTACATGCGAGTTATTTGATTTTTTTTTTTTTTTTATCGGATGTCGATCATTTTTCGAGGGCTCGACGCCATACGGTTCAAAGACCTCTCCTCCATTCGATAAATGGTGAGTATATGGGAGTGGCAATTTGACCGGCGATAGAAAGAGAAAGAGAGAACGAGAGAGACCGGAAATTCATTATCGTATATAGATATACATATGTATGTATATATCGACAATGGACACGTGTCGATCTCCATTGCATTCACAGATAGAAGTTCGAGCTCGGCCCATTACATCTGCTCGAACAATTCTCGTCCATCGACATACCTGGACCCGCGTACGCACACAAGTTTACGTCAATTTATTCGCGTAGGCCGATGAAATCGATTACAGCATGAATTTCGATCGTGGAAGTGGAAAAAATGCAACATTAAATACAGCTGATTGCAGAATGTGCGGGACTCGGTCGCGACCCAAATTTTTATGCTTCGAACCCGTCACAATTGTCTGTTTTTTTTTATTCGTCCTCGTTGTGCCACGAGCTTCGCGAATTATAGGCAAAAAGAGGTTAAGTTTGGGCCGTATCGCGATTCGTAGGCACGGGCACAGTGCCATGGACTCTGAAGTAAACACGCACTCGATGATTGTTATTTATAAGGATTCCCGTGGCAACTATACCGAAAACGAAACACGAAACAAATATTTTCTTTCGATTTCACGCCGAGCGAAGAGAAAAAACATTCTCACCGACGGATGGTGCTCTCTCGCCTTACCGACGGATGGTATCCCCTGCCTTACCGACCGACTCTGTAGTCGGTTGCGATTCATCGGTAATCTATCTGGAAATCTTCATTACCCATAGTTTATTGTGCAATTTTTATGAAATTGCCCCTTATTGGCAAGAAAAAAAAGTAATGAACAGTTAAATAAGTATAAAGTTTTTCTCTGCTTCCCCTACGAGACCACTCAACTATTATTTGCGTCACCATAAACCACCGCCCGACCTCCGAGTTATGCGTAATCTTCGAGGCTATCAGGAGATTTTTATTTTTTCATGAATATAATTTTCATTCATTTTTGTATAGTTGATGGCATTTTCGGAATTTCTTCGATCTGCTGTGCTTTTGTTTATTCAATCTCATTAGCATTCAATTATTCAGAGCTCAATCGAACGCAGATTTTTGGCTATTGGGAATTTCAAATACGAAAATTAATTATTCAGCAAATGTGTTCGTAAATTCTATGAATATCGGCCGCCGCATAGAGATATATAGTGTATACTTATCGCCACATCATCCATCTTGGATTTACAAAATAAACGGCGTTCGAGAGGTAATCGCGGCCTGCAAGCGCATACACCGTTGTTATCGAAATTGCATTCATTGGCCGATCATTCAAGTTTTAACAATAGTGTTTCGTCATCTTGATCGCAGGTTGTTTAATCGATAAAATCCTCTAGGGATTGCATATTGGAATTAATTGAGTGTTCTGTGGCGGGGCTCGCACGGCCAACCAGCCACGATGGCCGACATTCCGAGGACCCATGAAGGTAACCAATTTGTTTATCGATTAACACAATGATTAATCTTTCACTGGAATCAAATTATTAAGGACCAATAAAAATTGTTCTCGAGGAATCCAAGTACCTCAAGCTTTTTGGCAAACGCTCCCTTCACGGAATCCAAATCGTTCTTCGATGTTCGATCATTTTTTGAGGTTATACATTGAAACTATAGAATAATAATCAAACGCTGAATAAAACTTTGTGTTTAAACCGAAAAATATCGATTCCACGTAACTTTTCACTCGAAACTTTGACCCTAGAACAGTAACCTCAGTATTGTTTACCTGTTCCGGTGACCTAGGGGTTATAAATGACTCCAATTTTGAACAATTCACATCTCCGGTAAAATTTAACGAAAAGAGTTCAACTTGGGCTCATTCTCTTCGTTTTTCAATGCAGAACCGCGTCAGCTATGGCAATTTCACTAGATCTTGAAAAATCTTTCGAAAATCCGGTAAAGCGGTAACAAACGGGAGAACCAAGGGAAAAAGTCACTTTTCAGTCACAGGTTCAAAAATTTACGATTTCCAAAGAAAATTCGTCGAAAAAAAAAGTTTTTTCTCAAATTTTAAACTTTTGTGTTCCCGCCAACGTTAATTTGTGAATTTGTGTCGTTACCTTTGGAATTAGACATTGAAGCGCAAATCCGTGAGATCCAATCCAAAAAGAAGGAAATCCAAAGCACGACCACCGAAAAAGAACAAGTCGGTCTTGGCGAAACGGGCTTTTACGATCAAGAAATATACGACGGAACAAACAACAAGTACGACGGATATGTCACCTCCATCGCTGCCAACGATGAGATCGAGGTAACGCGTTTGTCGAGAAAATGCGATCTTACGTCTCGTGTCAAAACTTTTCAGTCCTCATCATTTTTTTGAGTTGTTTCTTTTTTTGCGACACAGGACGAAGAGTACGAACCGAGCACGTTCAGCTCCAACAAGAGAGCGGGCTACAATGCGCCTGCGGCTCTTCTCAACGACGTGGCACAGGTAATTATCGATGAGCCTTGAATTTTCCGCCTCGAACTTGGTCGATTGTCTTTTTCGCAAAAATGTCGAGCAATTCATCGACCGGGATGGCAAAAATGCATTTTCCTGTTTCGTTGCAGAGCGAAAAAGGTTACGATCCGTTTGCGGACAGACGACGACCAACCATCGCCGATCGGGAGGATGAATACCGGCAAAAAAGACGCCGGATGATTATTTCGCCCGAACGAGTTGATCCTTTTGCCGAAGGTTTGTACATGCGTTTGATTCTTGTTCCCAAAACTTATTGCCTAGTTTTAAGGAAGATGGAAAAACAAAAGAGAAAATAAGGTTCTTATGATTTATACACTTTGTACTCGCATTTTTTTTGGATAGGCAACGAGCCGGTTAATCGAGGCCAGAAAATTTGTCATTTTAGTAAAATTTATAGAAAAAGATTTCCTTTGAGGATGTTGTATGGCCACGGTGAATTCTTCATCTTTGTTTTCAGTTTTTATTACATAGAAAATCGTTCGCGAGCTCAAGTTCATTGAAAAAAGTTGTTTCAAGTTTACTAAAGAAATAGATACTCTAAATTCAAGATCGTCCGAGGTGATTTGTATTTTTTGTGTAATAACCAAAATTTCGATAAAATTTTAATGGAATATTTAATGTTGAAAATTGCAACTTTTAACACGAGCTTTTATGAGAAAGTACTGAAAATTGTGATTTTTATAAATAAATATTGCGACTTTTAAATGGTGAAGCCTCTTAAAATAGCGCGAGCTATGAGATGTCACTAGTTTCTTCATGTAGTGCAAATTTGAAGAAATTCTATAGATAGAAAATTAGCATACAACGTCCTTAATCTTAACATATGAAATAAAAATAATAAAACAAAACATTAGTTTATTATTTGACAACTTTTCATGGCCCGAATGAATCGTAGCTTGGACGTAGATCATAGGCGAAGGGAACGACGATATTCGTTTGTGTCGTTGCAAGGGAAAGCTTAAAAAAAGTGAGGAAAGAGGAAATGTGGTTATTGAGTTGGAAGAGCCGGGAAAATGGCTCGAGCAGCAACGTTTCAATGACACAAATAATAGGGTGTGAATGTGAATCGAGAGAAAGGTTGAACAAGGATGAGAAAAAGAAAATATCATACTAATGTGAACATATTTTGTTTCCAATCATAGTGACGGCCTGCACTTTGGATATCATCTGCTTTGCCCAGGGATACTATTGTCGAAGGTTTAAACGACATCCATTAATTTTTTTCTTTTCTTTGCGCTATTTTCGTACCGATCAGAGCCCCTAAGACGAAAAGGTAATATTTCCGAATAATAACAGGCTTTTCTAGCATTCTTTCCTCATTTTTATCGATTTCAAAGTCAAATAATCATTTTTTAACAAATACCCATGATTTTTGATAATAAAATGAAACTGGAGGCTCTGATTTCGGGATGACGACTCGCAGATAGAAGAAAAAAATACAAAAACAATAGTATGAGTGGTTCTGAATGCAAATATTATTAATAACGAGAATGAGTTGATTTTTAGATGGCTAAAGTATTTATTCGATGTGGAAGAGAACATGAGAGCAGGACAGTGCTCCCTGTGCCACCGAATCTTCACGTACGTATTATATATGCGAGCTACCCTTGCCAACTCTCTGGATCGTCCAAAATTACGTTAATCTTCATTTTTCTATTTTTTTTATCATTTGATCGAATCCGAACGATTAGTAACTTAAAATGCATCAATGGAATTGAGCGAGAGCGACGAATGGGAGAGTAAATACGGTAGCTCGTTTTTTGGAGTATTAACCGTCGTATTCCAGCGTTAAAAACAAAAAAATTAAGTCGATGAAACTGAAATTGAGAAAAATCATGAAAAAATCGAAGCCAAAAAAAAGGTCGTCGTTTATTTACCGTGCGCGAATTCAGGACATTAAATTTCGCCATTTTTTAAATTGAAACTTCGTCAAATCCGCTGATTTTTGGCTCCTCACTGCTTTCAGTTTCATCGCTAAATATTTGCAACGATATAAACCATTGGAAAATAAACAACTCAGAAAACATGAAATTATTTTGAAAAGAGATAAAAATTCAGTTTGCGAAGTTTCGATATTTATTATGAACAATGATAATTAATCGGCTTACGCAAATTGCCACGAGACTAAAAATACCCTTCACCATCAAAGGAGTCTCTCTTTTATTTAAACAATTTATTATTACTAATTGTTACGCTTTGCGTGACGTTTGATTCGTGGTTACAGGTGGAAAAACTCCGGACATCGGCTCGAGATCGTATTCGGAAATTATGCGAGAGCAGTTGCTCAAAGGCGAAGAAACTGAGGTAAATAAATATTTTAAAATTTTTCTTATTTTCTCAAAATTTTGAAATAATAGAAAAAACGTGAGAAAAAAATTTCTAATTAAAAATTTAAAAAAAAAAAAACAATTTTTGGTAATTGACAGTTGAAAAAAAAATTGGCCGAAAAAGCTAAAGACGGCACATTAAAAGCGACGAACGGCGAGCCAAAACCTGCACCAAAGAAACGTGGACGTTGGGATCAGACCGAAGACACGCCGACGGTTAAAAAAGCTGCGAGCAATTCCGCGACGCCTACTTCGTGGGACAACGCCGACGTGAGTTTTTCGTTGCAAAAATGTTTTCCAGACGGACGAAGAGAAAATTTTATTTTTTGGTTTTTTTTTTTTTTTTCTGAAAAAAAAGGTCACACCGGCTGCGATTAGATGGGACGAGACTCCGGGCCATGGAAAAGGTGGCGAAACACCAGGAGCCACCCCCGGCCAGAGCACACGAATGTGGGAACCCACCCCCGGACATGCGACACCCGGGGCTGTCACCCCTGGACGAGAAACTCCCTCGCACGATAAAATCGTCTCTAGTCGGAGAAATCGATGGGACGAAACACCCAAAACCGAAAGAGGTGATTTTGGCACTTTTTACGTTGCCCCAAATATTTGCTATTCGAGTCACCAAAGAGCGATAAATTCCGATTTTTTTTGTAACAATAAAAAATTTATTAAGAAAAGAGAAGTTCCCCGTTAAGGTTTCAGAATTACTTTTAAGAATTTAATGAAATTTGGTATTTTGGCCCCTTCACACACTGGGTCATTTTGACCCGGACACGTTTTTACGACTTTAAAGTAATATTGTCAGTCCATGGACCATGAAAATTCGTAAAAACCTGTCCGGGTCAAATTGACCCAGTGTGTCAACTCGGCTCCCGAATACCAAATTCAATAAATCCTGAGTAAAAATTCAAAAACCTCCAGTCCCACCTCAAAAATCCAATGGCAAGGATTCCGTTTTCCGAAATATCCATAAAATGTGATTTCGAAAAAGAAAAAACAAAATAATAAATTACAGAAACGCCCGGTCATAACAGCGGGTGGGCCGAGACTCCGCGAACGGATCGAGTCGCCGGGGATTTAATTCAAGAGACTCCAACCCCTTCAGCGAGCAAGCGTCGAAGTCGTTGGGACGAAACTCCCTCGAACCAGACTCCAGGTTCAATGACACCGCAGACTCCGGCAACGCCACTGACGACGCCTCATCAGACGTCAATTTTAACACCCAGCGGAGTAACTCCAACGGGACCAAAAGCCATGGGAATGGCGACGCCCACTCCAGGCCATTTGATGTCAATGACTCCCGAACAATTGCAAGCGTATCGTTGGGAACGAGAAATCGACGAGAGGAATCGTCCTCTCTCGGACGACGAGCTCGACGCGCTTTTTCCACCGGGCTACAAAGTCCTACAGCCTCCTGCGGGCTACATACCGATCCGTACGCCAGCACGAAAGTTAACAGCAACCCCAACCCCCATGGCTGGCACGCCTCAAGGATTTTTTATCCAACAAGAAGACAAAAGCGCCAAATTCGTCGATAATCAACCCAAAGGAAATTTACCCTTCATGAAACCCGAGGACGCTCAATACTTTGACAAACTCCTCGTCGATGTCGACGAGGAATCCCTCAGTCCGGAGGAACAAAAAGAACGCAAAATCATGAAATTACTCCTCAAAATTAAAAATGGCACTCCACCCATGCGGAAAGCCGCACTTAGACAAATCACCGACAAAGCTCGCGAATTCGGGGCTGGACCACTTTTCAATCAAATCTTACCGCTCCTCATGTCACCCACTCTCGAGGACCAAGAACGACATCTTCTTGTCAAAGTCATCGATAGGATTCTTTACAAATTGGACGACCTCGTTCGTCCCTACGTCCACAAGGTCAATATCACTCAATTATTTACTTCCCAATACCCCACAGACATTAAGGACGTTGTTGGAAACATTTTCGTTCCATTAAATTCCTTCAAATTTGCACGACATGAAGAAAATCCTGAAATCTAATTCGCCTCGAACTTTCGACTATTTTCTTCAAAATCTTCAATATTTCTGGCATTTTTATGAAAATTACATTATTTTTGGCAGAAAAAGAAATAAAAACGAAAAAATGTGATTCGTGGAATATTTTGGAAATAAGATCTTTGATTTTATTGAAAAAATTTGTCGGAAACGATGATTTTCTAAAAATTCAAAGTCAAAAAGTTTTCAAAATTTCCTATATTCGTTATTTTGAATTTAAATCAATCCGGTTTTTTTTGTTTAATTCTCAGATTCTCGTGGTGATCGAGCCGCTGTTGATCGACGAAGATTACTACGCTCGTGTGGAGGGTCGTGAGATAATATCGAATTTGGCAAAGGCAGCAGGTTTGGCGACAATGATATCGACTATGAGACCGGATATCGATAATATCGACGAATACGTGAGAAACACAACAGCCCGAGCGTTCGCGGTGGTTGCTTCGGCTCTCGGGATCCCTTCGCTTTTGCCTTTCCTCAAAGCTGTTTGTCGGAGTAAAAAATCGTGGCAAGCAAGACATACGGGCATTAAAATCGTGCAACAAATAGCGATCCTTATGGGCTGTGCGATTTTGCCGCACTTGAAAAGTCTCGTCGAGATCATTGAGCACGGTAACATTTTTTAAAAATACAAATTCACTCAAAAAAATCCGAATTTTTTAATTGGAAATGGTTTTTCACTCGATACGATTAATTTTATCCCCCCAACTCTTGCAGGCTTGGTCGACGAGCAACAAAAAGTTCGAACCATCACGGCTCTGGCTATTGCCGCTTTAGCCGAAGCGGCGACTCCCTACGGAATCGAGAGTTTCGATTCGGTCCTGAAGCCTCTGTGGAAAGGCATAAGAACTCATCGTGGCAAAGGTCTCGCAGCTTTTCTCAAGGCAATCGGTTATTTGATTCCCCTCATGGACGCCGAATACGCTAATTATTATACCAGGGAAGTGATGCTCATTCTTATCCGAGAGTTCCAATCGCCCGACGAGGAAATGAAGAAAATCGTACTCAAGGTAACGAAACTATTTATTTTCTTCGTTTTGTTTCCTCATGGAGAAAGTTCCGTGATGGAGGAATTTTTCTTTTTCCACTTTTCAGTGTCAATAAGCTTCAAATTTCCCAATAAATCGAAAAATCATGTCTAAAAAAAATTTCCGCATTTGTGTGGCTGTGTATTTTCTGACACTGTAAAATTCAAACGTTCATAACTCGAGAACGATTCGAGCGACAGAGCTCACCTTTCGCACAGATGTTGATCCAGACAAGTTCTTGGTTGTCTAAGAATTTGGTTGGAATTGCTAGAAAAATACGAATTCTAGGGAATTTTGAAATTTTCAAAAAAAAACCTGTCTCGCTCTAACTTCCGCAAATTTTGAGATTTGTTAGTAACTATTTTTTTATGAATAGAGCATCTCAATGGGAAGGTTGGTATTAAATTTGAGGAATATCTGTCGAAGGGTTTAGATTTTATGATTTTTCGAATTTTACAAAAATGTGAGTTTTTCAAAAAATCGTCCAGCCGCCCGAATTTTTACAAATTTTCCACATATTATATATGAGTCCGTCCTCCCTCTTTGCTTTCCCGGAAAGTTCCCGAAACTCTATATTTTGTATGGAAATCCAATAAAAACCTGAAATCGAAATTTGCAAATTTTTAATGATTTTTTTCGTTAAGAGTTCATCAGGAAAATAATGCTTTTTCTTTTCCAGGTCGTGAAACAATGTTGTGGAACCGATGGTGTCGAAGCTCAGTACATAAAGGACGAAATCTTGCCCCACTTTTTCAAGCACTTTTGGAATCATCGTATGGCATTGGATCGTCGAAATTATCGTCAGCTGGTCGACACAACTGTCGAGATAGCAAATAAAGTGGGAGCTTCGGAGATCATAAATCGTGTGGTCGACGATTTGAAAGACGAAAATGAGCAATACAGAAAAATGGTGATGGAAACGATAGAAAAAATAATGGGAAATTTAGGAGCAGCGGACGTCGACTCGAGACTCGAGGAGCAGTTGATCGATGGAATTCTTTACGCATTCCAGGAACAAACGACCGAGGTAAGATTTTCTCCACTTACGATTTTTCAATTTTTTTTTTTTTTTCATTCAAATTTTTCATTAAATTTGATAAATTTTATATTCACGTTTTACAGGACGTTGTGATGCTCAACGGGTTTGGAACTATCGTCAACACTCTTGGCAAAAGAGTCAAAGCGTATCTGCCCCAAATTTGCGGAACGATATTGTGGCGTCTCAACAATAAATCTGCCAAAGTTCGGCAACAAGCTGCCGATCTTATTTCTCGTATCGCCGTCGTAATGAAAACTTGTCAGGAGGTAAATTTTTTCTTCCCATTTTTAATTGTTTCTTTAATTTTTTCTCATTTTTTTCCTTTGTTTTTTCTTTCGTTTATTTATTTATTTATTTATTTCTCGTATCGCGGTCGTAATGAAAAGTTGTCAGGAGGGAAGTTTTTCGTTTTCTTTATTGATTTTTTTTTTAATTTATTTCTAATTTTTTAGTTTTTTTCGTTTCTTTTTGTTTATTTATTTATTTCTTGGATCGTGGTCATAATAAAAAATTGACAGGAGGGGATTTTTTTTTTTTTAATTCAATTTTTTTTTGTTTGTTTGTTTTTTTTTTTCTATCGCATTTTTTAAGTAGCTAATTGGACTCGAATATTGGGTTTTTTTTTAGGAAAAATTGATGGGTCATTTGGGCGTCGTCCTTTATGAATATTTGGGCGAAGAATATCCGGAAGTTTTGGGCAGTATTTTGGGAGCTCTTAAAGCGATAGTGAACGTGATTGGAATGACGAAAATGACTCCGCCGATAAAGGATTTATTGCCTAGGCTCACGCCAATATTGAAAAACAGACACGAAAAGGTACAGGAAAATTGTATAGATCTTGTCGGTCGAATTGCTGATCGAGGACCCGAGTACGTCTCCGCCCGAGAATGGATGAGAATTTGCTTCGAGCTGCTGGAACTCTTGAAAGCACATAAAAAAGCAATCAGAAGAGCTACCGTCAATACCTTCGGTTACATCGCCAAAGCGATTGGGTAAGTCAATGGAAAAAATATAATGAAGAATATGGAATTTTCAATCGTATTGTTACGAAGTAATTGTCAGGGCTTCGGTATCTTGATGTTTGAAATTTGCTTCCTGTATGGAAAATATTCTCGCACGGTCCAGAAAATTTTGTCGGATTTTTGGGGAAAAATAAGAATTTACCCTGAAACAGTAACTTGGGGTCAAAAACAAACCCTGACGACTTTAATTCCCGCGCTTTTTATCATTTTTATTATTTTTTAGGATTATTATTATTGATCATTATTCAAACTCCGAACAAAATTGCCCCAGGCTCACGTGATCCTGCATTAAAAAATGAAAAGAATGAGCCCCAGTCGGATTCTTTACGTTAAATCTTAGGGGAGATATCGATTTTTGAAAGTTGGGGTCATTTTGACCCCGGATTACCGGAAGGTAACCGTTCTAGGTTTAATACTGAAAAAAAAACAACTTGATTACAGTCCACACGATGTTTTGGCGACCCTCCTGAACAATCTAAAGGTCCAAGAGCGACAGAACCGAGTATGTACGACAGTGGCGATAGCGATTGTAGCCGAAACGTGCAGTCCATTTACGGTATTGCCTGCCTTGATGAACGAGTACCGAGTCCCGGAATTGAACGTCCAGAACGGAGTTTTGAAATCTCTCTCCTTTCTCTTCGAGTATATTGGGGAAATGGGAAAAGATTATATTTACGCTGTTTGTCCGTTGTTGGAGGACGCCCTCATGGATCGTGACCTTGTTCATCGTCAGACAGCTTGCGCAGCTATCAAACACATGGCACTTGGCGTTTATGGCTTTGGCTGCGAGGACGCCCTTATCCATTTATTGAATCACGTCTGGCCCAACGTTTTCGAAACCTCACCCCATCTCGTTCAAGCCTTCATGGATGCTGTCGACGGTCTCAGAGTCGCCCTTGGACCCCTCAAAATTTTGCAATACACTCTACAGGTTCGTTTATTCATTTCCTCGAATTTCAATCATTTTCGCTAATTATAAATCGTGCAAATTGACCATGACGTTTTTTAAAAATAAATTTCCTCTTTTTTCATTTTTTTATCTATTTATATATTTACTTAAAACAATAACGAAAATAAAAATGATAATAAACACAAAAATTAATTACCAAATAATAACAAACATAAAAATTAATTTCAAAATAATAACAAAAATATAAATTAATTTCGAAATAATAATAAAAATTAAAATCATTCAAAAATAATTCAGAAGTAATAATAAAAATTAAAATTAAAATAATTCATCAATAATCCAAAAATAAATTCATTTATTTATTTGAAATTTTTTTAAAAAATTTTGAAACTCAAATTCGATATATATTTATTTATTTTGTAAAATAACGTCGATTTTTTATCTGTTTCTACATTATGATTTTTGTTAGTGAATTAATAGTTATTGAACTAATTTCAGGGACTTTTCCATCCTGCGAGAAAAGTACGGGACGTTTATTGGAAAATTTACAATTCCCTTTACATCGGCGGACAGGATGCATTAGTTGCGGGTTATCCAAGAATAATGAACGATCCAAAAAATCAGTACATCAGATATGAGCTCGATTATGTTTTATAAGTTGAATAGCGGATAAGATGACTTTTTGATTGGGAGCTGGTCTTTGATGAGCTCTCCTCGGAGCTTTGGAAATTCAATTGTCTGCTGGTCGTTGCGGAAATTCAATGGAAAAATGGAGAGACAGCGAGTGGAGGAAAATACTGAGAGAAAATCAAGAGACGACAGTGATTTATATGTTTTGCACACTTCAACTTTGCATTCCTCCGGGAAATCGCTCCGTACAGGGAAATAAACAAGAGATCCTGGTTTTTATCAATGTGTATAGATTTTGCGGACACTGTCTCTCGGGTTAATAGCAACTATGACATTTTGTTTTACACCACAGTCTTTTAACAGAACATTCACGTTACACCAGTCGTCCGAATGCGAACGAAATAAATAAACGTGATTAACCCTACAATGGTGACTTTGTTTTTCTTAGTTATTCGGATAACCCGGGGTCAAAATGACCCCAATTTTGAAAAATTCATATCTCCGGTAAAATTTTACGAAAAGAGTTCAACTTGGGCTCATTCTTTCCGTTTTTTTATGCAGAATCCCAGGAGCCTGGGCAATTTTTTCGAAGTTAAAGGAATCGTCAGAATTGCGGTAAAACGATAAAAAACGGGAGAACTGTAGATGTTTAATTTTTCGTGAACGCGAAACTCGAGATATCGCGATGCGTGAATATTGGGCGCGGAGTTGCGCTCGACGCGCACTAATTGCGACGATTTTTATGAATCACGTGATTCCCTCGACAGCCAATAACATTTGTACCAAGGTCACGTGACTCGTATTTGAAATTACAACCGTCGCGGCACACGTTCGGTTCGGTAGGAGCAGTTTACGTTTCGATTCTCGGCAGTGTTTATTTATGCTGTCAAATCCTTTTTACAGTTTCAAGTTTCATAACAAAAGCCTCTTCATTTTGACTTTGCATCGATATTTGAACAACAATTCCAAGTGAGTTTAATTAATACAAATTTTGTAGCTTTCTGCTAATGTTTTTCGGATTTTCTCCGCTAAGCATCGTCTTTTTGAGGTTATACACGAAAGCTTGTAAACAATCCTCCGTTGCCAATATTTTGTTCGTAAAAAAAAGCATAATTGCGGTGAAATTTAGCCATGGACTTGAGACCGGAAATAGTCCAAGACGCCCTCAGCGAAGTCGAATTACCATCGACTGTCCTGGATCTAAAAAATCCAACCGAAGAATATGTCATAAATCTGGTCACGCACTTTCTCAACAAATGTGACATTGATACCGCAACAATTATAAAAGTAAGGACGATACGTCGACAAAAAACTGAATAAATAAATAATAAATGAACAAATAAATGCAAAAAAATTCCAACCGCAGTTGAGATTCATTTTGCTTTTTGTTTCTTTTAAAACCCGTCAAGCCGACGTTGGATCAAGCGAGTTCGTTATCTCTGGTGGAATATAATCCAGAAATAATATCGTTCGTCAATCTTTTGGAAGTGATGGCGGGTATCTGTTCAGAAATATTTTTGAAAAATCTGGTACTTACGGACCTGACAAATCCGGCGCCAAAAAAGACGCGTAGATTTGCCAAAATTTTGTCCAACTTCTTGCTGTACGCATACACCAAAATGCCCGTTATCGAAGAGACTTTGGCCGAAATTCGGCTCAAGCCGGAGCGTCTGGACGGCATAAACCGAGAGATCAACAAATGTTTTGAGATGAAAAATCAAAAAGCTTTAGAAAACGCCAAAAAATTGGCGCTCAAAGAACAGGTCTGTTTTTTATTTTTCATCCGCCAATCCCCCTGCGTTTTGGTCTCTCGATTCCATGAAAATGATAAAATTTCAGTTTACTGCCGAAATAACGAGATTGCAGTCGCAACAAGCGGCAAGAAAGGCCCAAATTGCCGAGGCGCGGGAAACGCTGAAGGGCGTGGAGAAAGAAAAGCTGGACGTTGTCCAGGAGTATGGGAAGTTGAGCGGCGAAGCAGTCAGGGTGAGATTTTCATAGCCGTATTGCCGGCCGGCCGGAACTCCTCGAAAAAAACTTTTTTTTCACAAAAATTTCGAGAAAAAATCGCCCGAACGGGTGAATTCGTTTTTTCTCATTTTTTCTCATTCGGAGCGACGTTCCATGTCGAGGCAGGTGTACAAAGTGACGGAAGAACTGGAGGCCAAGCTGGTAAGGTCGCCGGAACAGTACGAGGCACGTCTCAATGCACTCCTAGAAGAAAAACAGCGGCAAATGGAGGAGCGGAGCGCGATAGAGTCCGCGATGCAGTCCAAGAAGCCGGCGATTGAAAAGCTGCAAAACCATTTGTCCATAGTCTCGAGCAGGCATCGCAGATTTCCGGAGATAACGCAAGCGTATCAGCGTCTCCAGTGAGTGTCGATATGAATTTTTCATTTCTCAAGGTCAAGGGAAAAGACGACCAAGGTCAAAATTGAGTGTTTTTTTGCTCCGAATCGATTCTCGTCGCTTTCAACTTGCAGGAATGCGAAGAAAGCTCTGGAAGAGGCGAAAAAAAGGGTGGCACAAAAAAAAGCCTTGATCGAGGAGGAGACAGCTCCTCCGGGCAAGGAGAACAGCCGAATCACGGATGCAATCCTTCAAAAAACTAGAGACGAATGCGATCAACATTTAGCTTCGATACGTGCCGAGCTCGTTGAATTATTGAAGTAAGTTTCCTCTCGTTCAACGTTGCGGAAAATACGAAGGAATCTTCATTATCATTAATTTTAAGTTATTTTATTAATTTTATTCTTTTTAATCATTTTATTCATTTTATTTATCTTATCAATTTTTCTATTACCATTTTGTATTTTCAAATAGTTTTTTTTAATTAAAAAAAAAAAAAAAAAATGTTTCTTTTCAAATTTCATTAATTTTTTTATTTTTATTTCTCAGCGTGAAAAAAAGCCTGGAGTGCAAACTTGCGGACGTCCAGACGCGTCAGCAGGCGGCATTTTCCGAGAAAGACGAAATTTCTGCGGCTATTATAAAAATGACCAAGGAATGTGAGCAGCTTTTGGCTCACGGTCAGGAGACGTACGACAACGAAATCGCTGTGGTGAATTAAAAAAAAAAAAAGAATCCCTAAACAGAATTGCAATATTTTGGAAAAATTGAAAATTCATGATTTTTTTTTTGTTTTTAGGAAAGGAAACGAAAAGAATATCTGGAAACGGCGAACCGATGAGTCGACAACGCATGCAATAGGAAAAGGTTCGCGCGCAATAATCGCCACAGCTTTTTATTTTGTAATTATATAATTTTAATGATTTTTTTGTCTATTTTTCTAATACATCGTTGAATGTTTATACATTTGGGAGTTTGGATGTTTCGTTTTTGGTTAATACACGAGACAGACACATCGATTTAATATCATGCAAAGTTTTTCAAAATATCATGTGCTTTTTCGCTTTTTTTCTCATTCGTTTTGGTTTTGTGAGGTGTGGATTTATTATCGTGAAATATTGACCGATTGAGTCATTGCGGACGAGGCTAAATCTCTCAAATTTTATCTCCCCCACCGGTCGACTAGTTTTCATATATTAAGTTGGACTATAACTTGTACCTAAGCGCTATTTGCTCGACCGAAAAATTCCACTGAAAAATTGTTGACGAGAAAAAATTTTAACTACACATTTTAACAAGTAACGAAATTTTTGGGCCGCCAATTAATTCGTGGGATTTTCATTACGTGGCTAATTCGATGAAAATCCTTGGGGATGAGGCGAAATTAATTGTGCAGTTGATTAAGTACAATCCTGTAAAGAAATATAAAAAAAAAAACAAAACAAAACTCGTTGGAAAAAATAAAAAATGTCAGTGGAATTGTCCGGCGCCGAAATATTCGTCGCTACAGCGGTATATACATTTCTTTTTCCTCTGTATGCTCGTTCGTGGACAAAATAAAAAAAGGAATTGGGGTTGTTCGTTTTGCAGTTTTTTTTTGTTCTTGGTTTATCATTATTTTCGGAGCTTCCCCGTTACTTTTGACTGCTTCTGGTCAGCAGAAAATTTATACTGCATATTCTGTGTTATCGGTTCTCATGAATTTTGAGCCTGGAACGGTAATCTGGCGTCGAAACGACCCCAGCCGATTTTAACTCCCTTCCACCCCTCGTTCTCCCGTGTTCTTATCGTTTTACCCCATTTTTGGCGATTTTTTTTCACCTCCAGCTTAATTGCCCGAGGCTCACGTGATCCTGCATTAAAAAACGAAAAGAATGAGCCCAAGTTGAAGACTTTTCGTTAAATTTTACCAGAAATATGAATTTTTCAAAATTGGGGTCATCTTGACCCCAGGAATAGGACAAAAAATAGGTTACCGTTCGAGGGTTAATACAAATGAGATGATTAGATAAAAAAAACTTGAGACGAAATAACCCCAATACGATAAAAAGGTTTCTAGAGATTTATTTTGGAAATTTCTATCAGCCCGGTTGATGAATTCACTTGGAATTTTGTTCGTAAATATTTTCTACCTACGTTGTACCATGTATCGTTCTACGAAGTAGCTAAATGCAAATGGAAAAAAGGCAAAGTTTTTCGTCGATAGAAGAATAATTCATGTTACTTGGCTTTTTCATTCTCTATTCCTTTTCCTCCCCAACTGATCTCAGGCACTGGCACGAAAAATATGGGAAAAAGTGCCTCTCCGAATAATTATTTTCCCTTCATCCTTATTTCGATCCAAGAGAGCTCGAGCGCTCAAAATAGATGTTGACACTATGTACATGCACACAAATCGATCAGTATCAACAATACTCCTTGACCTTCCTCCATTTTTCATCCGCGCAAAAATAGCTTTGATCTCACAAACAAACAACTTTCGTCAAAGCTTCGACTTATCAGAGAAAAAAATGTACAACGTTAACAAACAAAAAAAAACATTCGCGTTTATTCTAAGTCTTCAAATCCAAACAACACGTTCACAAGATTCCCCAAATATTTATCGCCGTTGATTTTTATCTCTTAAAAACGAATCATAGGATTTTACATGAAAATTTCACTTTCACAGACGCAAAAATGTTCACCCATTGTCGGGCTTTTCCTTTTCATTTTTAAATTCTGTGAAAATATTTTCAAATTCACGTTAATTATAAATTGGACGTTGTATGGAAAATCTATCGATAGAATTCCTCCACATTTGCACCATATCAAAAAAATAGTGTAAAAGTCGAGACATTTATTTCCAAGAATCGCGATTTTCAGCAATTTCTCATAAGAGAGCGTGTTAAAAGTTGCAATACTCAAAATTAAATATTCCGATTTCTGAATGGTGAAGCTTCTTGAAACTTTGCATACGCTTTTATGTGACATCGAAGAAGCTTTATATAATTTTTCAAAAAAATCGATCGTAGAATTTCGTCGAAATTTTGGTTATTATATAAAAAATAAATATTATCTCGAACGATTTTGAATTTAGCGTATGTTGTTCTTTTGTAAATTAGTAACAACTTTTTTCAATGAGCTCAGGCTCGCGAACGATTTAGTATGTGCGAAAAACTGAAGAGAAAAATTTCGAATCGACCGTGACCATACAACGTCCTTAATGTGAATCGAAACTGAAATTGCAACAATTTGAATAATTTGTAGTCTGGATTATTAACTTGTCTCTCGCTTCGTACAGTCTCTCTACATAAATTTTACTTTTCTTTAAATGTTACATAATTGAACAGTTTAGTTACACTATATACAAACAAGATGGATGCTTAATTGCTTCGAATATCTAATTACAATATCTATACGTTTTTGCAAACGATTCCCTCGTTTAGTTACGTCTCCGTTTATCTCATTTTCCAGTTAACGCTAAACTCAAACACAAGCAGTCAATTATTTCCATACATTTTAGTCAATTAGTCACGTGATCGAGTTTTCTAAACTACGGTCTCGTGGCAGTGTTTTTGATATTGGATTAAATCAACAATTTACATTTTTTTTTTCATCATTCATTTGTAAACATCTCCGAGAGTATTAATAATCGTCCACAGTCCGAACAATTGCATCATTTCCAAGCCAAGTTGTTGGTTAAAAAAATCGAGAGAGTGTTTAAAAAAATATTTTCCAAATAAATGATAAAAAAAAAAAAAAAACAAACAAACAAACGACGTGACAGTAAATTTTGACATTACGATCGGATTTTTATTTTGCTGCCCGGCCAAAAATTCTGAAAATAATTTTGGAGCCAAAAAAAATTAAAATTAAAATTAAAATTAAAATTAAAATTAAAAAAAAAGACGCAAGGGAAATCGTGTGTGTTTTTTTTCTGCAAATTATTGCGTGTACTTTTGCTCGCAACCCTCGACCATGGTATTTGTTGATTTTGAACACTTACAGTGAATTTTAATTAGTAAAAAAAACGAAGATTTCTGGATAAACAGGAAAAGATGAAATCGACCATGTCGAAGATACACGACTTGTAGAAATAGGCACCCAATGGCGGGTTGCATTGATTTTTTTCACTACGCTACGAAACACGATTTTTTGTTTTTTTTTTCGGTTCTTCATTATTGAATTTTCCGATTTGAAAATTGCATCATTTTCGGAGAATTTATTCAACTTCATGATTGAATTATTGCTACACGGAACAATATTTACTCGCTACATTAATTTTTTTCCTGGTTCTCCCTATTCCATGACCAAATCAGTTTTATAATGCTGAAGTTTGCGACGTGGGAATACAACGAAAAATATTAATTTTTACCGACAATATCATCAATTTTTTTATTTAATTTTTTTTTTCGAAATTTTGATTGTTCTTTATTTTTTTAAATTTAATTTCGATTCAATATCAATGAAAATTAAATAAAAAAAAAAAATTATTTTAATGATGGAAAATGATTTTTCAAATTAAAAATTATGTAAAAAATTAAAACTGAATAGAAATTAATATTTAATTAAATTGACTTTAATTTTTAATTTTGAAAATGATTTTTAATTATTTGTCGATTTAATTCAAATTGAAATTTAATTTAATTTTTAATCTTTCAAGTAATGCAAATTTTTCGCGTCAATTTATTATTTTGGGAGCAAAAACCGATCATCGCAAATAAGTCCTCAATATAAATAATAGGCTTTGGCAAGGAAAAAACGAATTTCTTTGCATTTCAACGATGCAAACTTCAAGGTCGTTCAATTTTTTAGTTCCCAGTCCGGAAATTTGTTAATCGAATAAGTTTTTGATAGTTTTTCCTTAAAGTTTATAAACCCTCCACCCCGAGAATCTTTCTATTTGGGTTTTCATCTAATTCGTCCCTTGTTCCCGCCTGCTCTACACTTTGATAGTTTTTCCCAAAGTAATGGGAGTTCCTTCAAGACTGATTGTTGTTCCTCCAGGAAAAAGCTGCAAAATCCGCGTTAAATTTTCGAGGAAATTCCGGAGAGAGTGAAAAGAAAAAAAGTACAAAAAATGCCCATCCATCTCGGAAAAATGTTGGGAAAGAAAAAAAATCATTTTCCGCGAATGAATTCGTTGCAGAAATGCTTCGTTATATCTTGGAAACCGAGATCGCACCTTCGCCAGTTGTAATGAGAAAAACAAACGTCCCCGAAAGGATGAGAAACGAAAAAACGATGTAAAAATGTGAATTAATTAATGTAATTAATAAAATCGATCGACTCATCTCAAAGTTATGACAGAATCCTGTGGTGTTTATGAAAAAATAAATAAACCTAGAATAACTCCGACAAATAAAATGTCTTTTCTTTTTCCGCTAAATTTTTCACCCGCAAATCTTCCCAGAAAATGTAATTTTCGTTTTTTTCTTTTTAGGGCACATAAAGTGCATTCGTGGGGCACAAAATTTTTGTCTATTCGGACGAGCCTCCGAGGTAAAATCTCGGCCCAGCAGGTTGCCCGCAAACATGATTAATTCCGTGAGAAAAATTTGTCGATAAATTAATTTTTTTGTTCGATGATTTTTTTCCGTTAAATTTGAATTCCTCGAAAAATGGTGTTTTTTTTTTTTTTTTTTTGGAGCTCACGTTACACGCAAAAAAGCGGAAATTTTTTGGTTTTGATTCGACTGAGAAAAATTTTTTAGACCGAGCTGACCTGAACGGACGAGCCAAGAGAATCGGACTCGTTGTGCGACCTCAGGCTGGCCGATGTCTCGAGCTCGACATTGTCCATCATCCCATCCCCCGAGGACAAGATTCCGTGCCTAGTTTGTTGCTCGACGTCGCCGTTATTGATCGCGTTGCTTTCGCTCGCGGAGCTACTGATAATGCTGTCATTTATTTTCTTTTTAATTCCTGTGCCGTTGAGCATCACGTCGTTCGAGGCATCAGTCTGATCATTGTTCAGCATCGATCTGCTGCCCTTGACATTGTCCTTCGTCGCTGTTTGCGAATTACCCTTTTTCCCGTCCTTCTCCCCACCGACGTATCCGTTTTTCGACGATTTTCCATCTTTGTCGCGTGGCTTTTTGCCCAAAACGAAATTTGACATTTTCGCACGATCTTTTATCTCTCGAGACTGACGTATCGAACCACCTCGACTAGGATCTTGAACACTCTCTTGCTCTTCCGTTATCGGCACCAAATTTGGCTTACCCTCGCCAGCGGCCTCGTCCTTTGCCACTTGAATTGGTATATCATCTGGAAAATACAAAAACGACACACATTTCAATCATTTTCTAACAACTATTCGTGCCGAACATTGTACACCATTATAAATACAGATAAAAAATTTTTTTTTCAAACGCGAGCAAGAGAAAAGTTTAAATCGAACCGGCAAACTTTTTTTTTTAATTCGATGACTAATTAATTAATTAATAATCAACCCTTCGTGGTCACACTTCCGCCACCGATCTCGGTCGTCACACTGGGTTGATTCTACCCAGTCCATTTTCGAACCCGTATTGTGACCAATCTATCGGCCCGAAAATTCTCAAAAAATTACTGAACAACCCTTGGACATTCTTGGATACTAAAAACTTTCATGAAAGAAATCCAAGGCTAACATATTTTTTTATAAGCAAAAAGAAAAAAATAAACGGGAAAAGAAAGTTTTTTCACTAAAATAATCGTCACTTCGTGGATTTTCAATATTTTTGCCTCAAATTTGGACCTGATGTTCATCAGATTTGGTTTTTTTGTGAAAAAAATAGTAGCCTAGCGCACGTTTGACAAAACATATTAATATTTACGTCACAAGTTGTCACTGGGTGGGATTCTATTCACAGTGACCACGAAGGGTTAATGGATAATTGGGTAATTAATAATTGTCTAATGAATATTTAAGTTATTAATTAGTCAAAAATACAGAATCGAATACCACGATAATTCTTCATATGTATAATAATTGGTACAAAAATTCGTCGGTATGGTTTTTTCCAATAACTAGAAATTGTGGCGAAACATTTTTTCAAACACTCTTCGTGCGAAACTCAAGCTTGTGGGCAATCAATGCAAACAGTTTTATGTATTATTTCATTTTGAAAAAATGGATCGTCGTTTCCGCTAAAATACTAATCGAGGCAGAAAACATTATTTTTCCGCGTATCCAATTTTATAAAAATATTTTTACTGTCAACGACTGGACAACGGTGGTCGAAGGGACGGATCAGAAAGTCAATGGCCGTTCGTATCAGATGGCTCAGAAATATAATAACAAAAAATAGCGAGACTTATGGACGAACTATTAATTTGATGATTATTTTTGAGATTTTTCGTGAGAAAGTAAAAATGTGGAATGGAAATTCAATTTTTCCGACCATCTTCGATGTGAAGGAGAATTTATATGTTGCTCAAGGCTACGGTTACGAAAGGGTGTCAATTGGACTTCTTTTCGAGAGGAAAACTAGGGAAAAAAAATGTTTGGTGACGTCGTATCTATCAAGGACGTTGTATGGTGACGGTCAATTATAAAATTTTCTTCTCGCAGTTATTCTTACATAAAAAAATGCTAAATTCAAGATCGTCCGAGCTAAAATGTATTTTTTATGAAATAACCAAAATTCCGATGAAATTTAACGACCGATTTTATTGGAAAATTAAATAAAGCTTCTTCGATGTCACACAAAAGCGTATGCAAAGTTTTAAGAAACTTTGCCATTTAGAAATGGGAATATTAAATGTTGAAAATTGCAACTTTAAACACGCGCTCTTATGAGAAACTCTTGAAAATAGTGATTTTTATAAATAAATATCTCGACGTGTACATAGTCAGCTCTCTTAAAATCACGATTTTCTAATTCTGTCGATAGTAAAATGAGCATACAACGTCCTTAAAAAAATGAAGCGGTGTGATTAGCCGTGATCGATGTGAATGCTGCAGAATTTCCTGACAATATATAAAAATGCATATTCCTGTGCGATGGTGACGAACTTTGTAACTGAGTTCGTAAGGTTGGCTAAGATGTGCGAAATAAAAGGGTGAGACGTTGATAGATGAAATGAGTGAGAGTTGTTCGTAAAGTGTAGCAACAAAATCGACTTGGATTTAGTCCAACATATTTGTCGGGGATTATGATTGCCGAAAAGAAATAATCTGTGTGCTGGTGCTCTCGTCAATCGTCTCAAACAGCAACGATCACATAAAAATCATTATTTTTGTTTTGTTTTTTCGTTTTTTTTTTTTTTTCCTCCTTGAAGGATACCGTGTATAGTTCGAGAGTGCAGCTGAGGTACACAGGCTGTTCGGTCTTCTCCGAGTTACATACAAAGTGTCGACAGAAGCGACGATCGACTCGCCCAGCGCTTGTTCTTCGAGAACTCGATAGAGACGAGCACCCGCGCTGACGCGACTTTCGTTGCTCGGCGAGCCTCCGCGATCTTTATTTTCCTTGCGATTTCTCCGATGGACTTCTTCGATCATCGACGAAACAATATCGACGTTTCCTCGCTGCTTACTCTGTTGCGAATCGCGATTTCTTTTCGGCGACGCATTTTTGCTCGGCGAACCGTGCGAGCTGTTGAGACTTTCCCGTCGCGAATTCTCCACCGACGAACTGTTCGATCTTTGCTGAAAACCGGCCGTTCCCTCCAGATCGTCCTCCATCGAATAGTGCGGCGCGTGCTTCCATAACCATGCACGACGCTTACTCCCACTCCCACCAGCCACTCCTCCTTGCTGACTATTCTTGCTCGTTACCTCACGATCCTCCTGAATGCTTCTCTGATCGCTCGAATCGAACAACGTCTCGTCGAGATCGTCTAACGTATTACACATCGCCAACAACCTTATCACTCGTATTTTTTCGTAAATTTATCCAGTTTTCTCTTCCCGGATTATCAATAATTTTGAGCAAAAATACACATTTTTTCAAATCTTTTTTTTTTTTAAGTCGACAACTTTGAAAAACGTGAAAAATTGTTTTTTCAAGAATAAATTTCAATAATTCGTTAATTAACCAATTGAATTTTGAATCAATAATTAAATAATTAATTTATTAAATAATAAAATAATTAATTAATTAATTAATACTTTGGATTTTCCTTTCTCCTATTCTTCGTAAAATTTATCATTTTTTTTCTTCCCTCAATATCAGCAATTTTGAGTAAAAATGAAACTTTTGAAAAATCTGCTACGATTAGTTAAAAAGACAATTTTATAATTTTCAACGAAATGAAAAAAAAATGGAACATAAAATTCCATAGTTTCTGCATGCTTGATGAAAGATTAAAAAATTTTATGGAAAAACAGGAAATTGATATTTTCAGGAAATTTTGCGATTTTTTGGAGACCAAAAAGTTTGGAAATCATGGAAAATTCATGTTTTTGGGCAAGAATAAATGTTTTGTAATGAATTCAAAATGTTCCATAATGATATGATGACGATTAATCAGTATAAATGGTAGAGAAGATGTCGACGTGTACTTACCCGGTAATTTTTTAGTCCTGAAGGAAGCATTCGTGATCATGGATTTGGAAACAGTCGCGGTGGCCGTAGCGGGCGATAGAGCGACGCTGATTCCCATTGGACCTTCGCCAGGTTGTCCTGTAACGAAGGAAATCATTTAATTGGAAAAAAAAATGATGAAATTTCAAGTTTTTATCGAAAAAAAAGTTTTTATTCCTCTTTATTCATGAAATTTTGAGAAAAATGAAAAAAAGCTAAGAAATTCGTATCGTCATCGACGATACGCAGGAACAAACACTTCCTGCCATTTACATGGCACAAAGTCTCATGCACCACGAAAATAAATGATGAGTAATGAAATTCTTCGCGTACCGGATGGTCCTGAACTGCTTGAATTTCGTATCGCGTTCGTCACCAACATTACGTCAGGATAACCGTCGTAGCAAGCTCGGTTGTGAATATCTTCGACCGCTTGGCTGCCCACGTACCAACAATCGTTGTACCTGCGAATTATTTCATTCTAATTATCCGACGATAATCGTTTATTACTGATTAACCCTCGAACGGGGTAACCCGGGGTCAAAACTACCCCAGGCGACGTTTTATCCGGCACCCTCCCTCCGTTTTGCCGATTTTTATAGTTTTACCGCATTTTTGACCGATTTTTTTACTTCAAGCAAAATTGCCCGAGGCTAACGTGATCGTGCATGAAAAAACGAAAAAAAACGAGCCCAAATTGAAAGCTTTTCGTTTAATTTTACCGGAGATATGAATTTTTCAAAATTGGGGTCATTTTGACCCCAGATGGCCGTAATAGATTTTTTTTAAAATGAGGTTACCATTCCAGGGTTAATTCTAAATTTGATCGTGTCGTTTTAGTCGATTTTTTCATTAACTGTTGATACTCGAATTGTCGGTTTTTAACAATTGATTTTTTCATAAACTGTTGATGCTCGAATTAGCGGTTTTTAACGATTAGTTGAGGCAGTTAATTAAAACGGGAATTCGACTTACATGGCGAAATAAATTCCGTGTAAAAATTCGAGGAGGAACTGATTGGAAACGGGGATTCGAGGCAGCAATCTCGGGACGAAACTTGATTCGCTACCGTACGAGGAGCGCTGATGATGTCCGGGTTTCGTGAATCCCTGAGTGACAAGTCTGATGGAAAAAAATAGAAACATGCAAAGGAACAATTCAAATTTAATAAGAAAATGATATTTTTTTTTCGAATGGCAATTTTTAAGGTACGAACTTTGTGGCGACTTTGGCAAATTGTTCGAGCGCCGATTTGTTAATGTAACTCAATTGCTGGTTGTAAATGAAAAGAATAGCCGTCATGACTTTCAGTCGATTTTGGGCGTTCAACGTCTCGACCTGTTGGAGCGGACCCCAGCTGACCAGCTTCGTGTTGCACTCTTCGAAACGACGCACTGCGCTCTCCGTCAGCGAAGCTGGTGCGAGGCTCGAGGGCTAAATCGAAAATGGACAATTTTCGTGAATTTTAAAGTTCCAATCGGAGGTAAGCTTTTTTTTTATATAATGTATCGAAATGATTAGCACCTCGTGATAAATGGAGAGCATAGCGAGAGACGGTAGCCTGAAGGAAACCGCTTTGGCCTCGCCGGATTTATCCACGATCTCTAAATTGTACAGTCCAATCAGAAGTGTCTCCACAGATCGACAATTCTGCAACAACAACAAAAATCACATTAAAGACCTTGGATGCAAAATTTTCCATGAATAGAATTCCTTCAAATTTGCATCTAATATTTCGATCCCTCAATGGTGGAGCTCCTGAAAAATTTTTATACGCCTTTATACAACATTGAAGAAGCTTCATTCAGTTTATTTTAAAATCGGTCATAAGATTTTATCGAAATTTTGATTATTAAATTAAAAATACATATTAGCTCGAACGATCATGAATTGAGAGTATTCTGTTATTCAGTAAATTTGTAACAACTTTTCAAAATGAACTTATGTTCGTAGAGCATTTTGTATGTAAGAGAAACTGAAAAGAAAAATTTATCACAGAGAATTCACTTTCTCAGCTAATTTTTTTTTTAGCTTTTTCCTCGATCCCCTACATATCCGTTATCAGCAACTTGACTACAGAGAAAAATACGCTTTTGTTCAAAACCATAATTAATTTGGGTCTCAAGATAAATGACTGGGTCAAATATAAAAATATATATTTTCGTGTGTGATTGTAAGGCAGGCGTTGACCTTGCTCCAACTTAACACACGCGTCGTGGCATCTCAGTCTTTTAAAAGGTACGTTACAATTAAGCTAATTACAGCTCGAGACGTTATCTCGACACTCCAGGCGGTTGTTATGCGAATGTGAGAAAAAAACATCGCACAGCAGTTATACGATGTGGCGGAATATGTCACGAGGCAATGAAATGTAATTTTTTTCTTTTATTTCCATTAAAACCGAAATATTAATAAATGAAAATGAGAATTTATAACGAGGAACTTGTAACTTGTAAATCGATTATTGCCACCCTTTGGAGTGATGGATTTTATCATGGAAATTAATGAATAATCAATTGAACTCAACTCACTTTGATATCTCCATGAGCTACGGAATTCAGATAAATGAATATCAATGTTGGAACAAATTGCAGTGTGAATCGTTGTAATTCGATCTCCCTCGATCTGTAGAAGTTGAAGAGCTGATTGCACACAGTGTCCACGAGCTGTGAATAATTCAGTTTCATTATTAACCCTGGAACCTCATTTTTTCTCAGCTCATTGAGGTAACTTGGGTCAAAATGACCCCAATTTTGAAAAATTCATAGCTCCGATGAAATTTAACGAAAAATCTTCATTAGGGGCTCATTCTTTTCGTTTTTCAATGCAGAAACATATGAGCTCGGGGCAATTTTGATTGGAGTCAAAAAATGAATCAAAAATGCGGTAAAACCATAAAAAACGAGAACGAAGAGAAGAAGGGTGCGGCATTTAATCCTAGAACGGCAAGCATATTTTTCTTTTACTTACTCCGCTAACCCCGGGGTCAGGATGACCCCAATTTTGAAAAATTCATATCTCCGATAAAATTGACCGAAAAGGGCTCAATTTGGGGTAATTCTTTTCGTTTTTCAATGCAGAATTACGTGAGTCTGGGGCAGTTTTACTTGGAGTCAAAAAAATGAGTAGAAAATGAATACCGAGTGCTAAGCATCAAAAAATGGAAAATTGTAATCGAACAATTGAGTCGCATGGAAAACTTTTCCAAAATCGGCTCCGCACAAATATGCACAGCCAAAGAATAAGAAAAGTTTCAAAACTTAAAAAAATAGAGAATAAAATTTGAAAAAAAGAAACGTACCTCGCTGTACTTGCTGCGCTCTTCCAGGAGATTGTACAGAGCTCTGACGATTTCATTGTCCTGGGCGAGCGTTTTAGCAGAAGTGTGAAGTTCTGTTGAGGTGAAGTCGGCGCAGTCGGCCAGCCACTCGTTGATGAGGCTCTCGGTCATGTTTGTCGTTGATGGTCGAGCGTCAAAACATCACCAGAAAGACGGTTTTCTCTCTTGACTATGACAGAATATGGGAAAACATTTTTTTTCGATAGCGAAATATTTTTATCGGATTTTGGCGATCGTGCGGGCGGAATTACGAATTGAGATGATGTGAAGGCTCGTCAACACGAAACGACACGTGTGGGAGACGAATACGAAGCTGATTTTGAAATTCGAGCAACATGCTCGACGTTCGAAAGCAAAATGACTTTTTTATTCGAATCGCCAGTCCGGAAAAGCGTGAGAAAAAAAATTGACCTATTACCTCGTTTATCTGCACATTGTTATATCTCGATAAATACCACAGGTCGCTAACATCGTCACAAACTGTCACTGAGACAGCAGACACGAGGAAACCCACGATCAACTCTTGCAACAAAAAATAACAACAAAAAATGACTTTGTGGAGCTCAGTGGCTCAGTGCAGCTCGTCAACACCATCCAACACACTCACAGACTCACACACACGATACTTTTCACTATTTTATACACCACATATCCTCAATGTATCGATGAACTCTCCGGAATGAAGTGCGCCGATAAACTTTGCCTCTTATTACGATCACGAACTATTGGGAACGAGGATTTCCCTCCCAGATAGCAAACGTGCTGTTCCTCTGTGCTGTCATGGGGACCCGGACAACGCGATGGGATTACGCTCACAATATCGAGAAATTTACGTTTGAGCTGTTCTGTCTTTCGAAAAAAAACAGCAAACATGAGTTCCGGATATGATTTTCTGTATGCTGGGCTCGTCGTTTCATTCGTACGTCCCAATTTTTCCAAATTTTCATCACACGCGATATTTGTCTTACCGACGGAAAATAATTGTCCGGAAATTCCTTCGTTACCGACAAATAATCGTATGAATTGATTAAAAAAATACATATCTAAAAATAAATTTGCCGTCAGACAGAGGAGGGATCGAGTCATTATAATTACTTCATTATTTAGACGGGCGCAAGTTGATCGCGTAGCAGCATGCGTTTCCGTTATTTACCAAACAATTGTGGTGGTGCGCGGTACCGCACCGTTACGGACGATCAACAATAATAATCACGCGAGTTCGAAAAGCAGAAAAGTGCCGAATTATTTTCATTTACTTTCGAAATGTAAATTCCGCGTTTCTATAACATTATGAAATATGTGGCCTTGTGTTGCTCGCCCGAGAAATCTCTGGGCTCGAGTCCATGACGCGTGACGCTCATCTCTTTCGATCCTCCGTTAATAAGAATAAGAAGAAAAAGTTGAAAGAGGAGAAAAAAAATTAAAAATACCTTTTCTCGACTTCGTGTCATTTTTCCAGACCAGCTGATCATTGACGCAACACCACTTACCTACCCGGAAATAATGTTACGATGAGAAATAACGTTCTAGTCCCAACAAAAAACGACTTTTTCCTCTTTTTTATCTAGAATATCGTAATTAGTTCTTCAAACGTAAATGCAAGCTTTAACATGTCTATGAAGGTAAGTACGAAAAATGCCAATTGTTGCTTTTCGCTTTTCATCAATTGTTTTTTCCAAATCGTGTCAAAACTTAAAATTGATGAACCGCTTCGAATTTCCATTCTATTTTATTTAAATCCAAGTTTGTAAGTTATCGAACTCAGAGTTTTTTGTTTTTCCTCAATTTTTCAAACTTATTGCGATCTTTTATTTAAAAATGTCGTGAAAATTTTTTTTTTTCCAAAACCGTTCAAAGTTTTACTTCAGTGACGAATTCCTCGAATTTCCGTGAAGAGCCATTTCAAAATACATAAAACTTTAGTCGGCCCTGCCATTTAAATGGCTATTTTGATTCTTTTCAGAAAGAATCTCCGTGGGATGTTGAGTTACATCTCGCAGCTGCTCGGGGAGACAGTAAGCGGCTGAGAATCCTTTTGGATTCCGGGCGTGTACACGTCGACTGCAAGGACAAGGTTTTGTGGAATTTGTTGAATGAATATCGTTGGAAAATCGACGTTTTAATAAACGAATGAGCTCCTTCAAATTCTTGATCAATTAATTGTGATTGGCCAAACTTTCTCGTGTAAAATTTATCTCTGATCTGAGTTGAGGATCTTTGTGGCACGAGAGTTGTCGCTACGCAGCGGGGAATGCAAATGTTTGATTTTAGAGGGAAAATATTTTTATTCTTAGGATGGAACGACTCCGCTGATCTTGGCAGCAGCCGGAGGTCATGTAGATGCCGTGACGGAGCTGCTGCAACAGGGAGCGAATCCCAATGCCAAGAGATTGGTAAAAAATTTTAAAAAATCATTTCCTCAAAAAGTCATTAAAGTTTGGGATTCTGTGGGATGTTAACTGTAAATAAATAGGAGAAATGTCTGTGGATCAAGTTATTTTGATGTTTTTGCTGGTTTTTAAATTTCAGACGGGAACAACGGCTTTATTTTTTGCTGCGCAAGGTGGATATGCAGAGATTGTCGCAGTTCTGGTCGAGGAAGGAGCAGCCATTGATTCCTGCAGCATTGTAAGTATAAACTCGCCCGGAGCGGCTGAAAGAAGCTCCGCAATAGTAGAGTCTAGACAAATAGGTTTTTCCCCAAAGACAATGAATTTGATTCATAAATTAATTGATTATTCATTCAATCGAATCCGATTAATGAATTATTTAATTGATTAAATCCGATTAAATAATTATTTATTGAATTATTAATTATTTTAATTTTATTCATTTTATTTATTAATAAATTATCTAATTTATTGAACTTATTTATTTATTCATTTCATTAATTAATTGATAATTGATTAATAAGAATGAATGAATTAATAAATTAATTCATTTAATTTATTTACATAAAAAATTCAATAGGAAAAATTTGTAAAAACATAAAAATTAATAATAAATATACAATAATAAATTGATGAACTACATTAAAATGAATTTAAACAATAATGAAATCGAACACTAAGCATTTTCTTCAATTAAATTAATCAATTATTAAAAAAATGCTTAATGTTTTGTAAAAAGTCTCGATGAAAGTTAAAAAATTTGAAAATAAATAAAAAATTAATGGAATTTTATAGGATGGAGGTACTCCACTGTTCGTTGCGTGTCAATGTGGTCACGTTGAGGTGGTCGACGCTCTGATTGAGAGAGGGGCGAATGTGAACGCTCAGATGAAGGTGAGACACTTTTTTTTTTCCCTTAACCTTAGAACGTGAAAGCCTTGAAATGAAAAAAAAACGTTTTTTTTTTTCGGGAAAAAATGAAAGGATGGCGCAACAGCTTTGTTCATCGCAGCCCAAAACGGCCACGTGAAAATTCTCGAAATCCTTATCGAACAAGGAGCTAAATCCGACGGGGCAAGAACGGATGGAGCGACTGCATTGTGGATTGCCGCTCAGATGGGACATGATCATATTGTCCGAAGGCTACTCAAAGCCGGTGCCAAAGTCGATGCAACCAGACACGTCAGTTTGAGGCTTCAATTATCATCTTAAAATTTTTCTACTTTTTTCCTCAAGTCGCTTAAAAATCAATCACGTTTTTTTTTTATACAAAAGGATGGAGCAACGGCCCTCTTCAAAGCCGCTCATAAAGGTCACACTGCGGTCATAGGGGAACTTCTCAAATATCGTCCATCGCTCGGGATCCTTCCGGTGAGATTAACCAAAATTCTTCATATTCCATCCGAAATTTCATTCAACAGGGTTTCTCTAAAAAGATAAAAAAAATTGAAATGGATTGGGGAAAAAAATGGAAAAAAATTGGGAAAAATAGAAAAAAATCATAAAAATAGAAAGAAATGGAAAAAAATGGAAAAAATTTAGAAAAATAATAGAAAAAATGGAAAAAAATAGAAAAAATGTATTTATTGGTAAAAAATGTATTCGATTTCAAAAAAATTCGATTCCTTTTTTTAAAAAGTTGAAAAAAATGATTTTCAAATGAATGAGTGAATGGGAATTGATTTACAGAACGGAGAAAGTGCATTGCACGCAGCAGCGCTGACGGGTCACATGACGGTGGCCCGTCAGCTGGTAGGAGCGGGTGCAGACCCATTATTGGTGAATCTCGAAGGTTTGACACCTTTGCAATTGGCAATGAGACATTCGCAGACGCAAGTGGCGAGTTATCTCCAGGATAAAGTTAGAGGAAGAACCTCAGCTTCTCGTTAATCCGAAAACTTTCGGAATCCGGTCAATTTTCCGATCTAATCTCGTTATATTAATTATATACACTTACAGATATATATATTATATAAAAAACATGAAAAAAGAGGCTGGGAATATCTAATGGGAGTGCAGCACCGTCCGAAACTTGGTATTACGTTATTTTTTGTTTTTTTTTTTTTTATAACATTTGTTCGTAGCATTCCCAGCAATATATTATTTTCGTTAAATTATTTCAGTAAGTCCGAGTTTTGCAATACTCCCCTTACAAATATTTAAAAAAATTTAATTTTAAAATTTTAAAATTTTAATTTTACTTCAAATTTTTATTTATTTCATTTTTAAATTAAAGTAAATTGAAATTAAATTTTACTTAAAAATTTGAATGAAATTTAAATTTTTAAAATTTTTATTTAAATTTTTTAAATTTTAGAAATTTTAAAATAAAAGTAGTCACCGTCCCTCGAATGTTGCCAACTTGAAAATGTTTTTTTTGCACGTTTTCTCCTATTAAAGGAGCCAAAAGATATTTTTCTAAATATTGTCCAATGGTCGTTATTACGAGTTGACTATTTTCGTTTTTGTTGTTGTTTTTTGTGGCTCAGAAAAAAGAACCACCAATGCCAATTAGTATTACGAAAAAATTACTAAAAATCTACGTTTGGACGGAATGGCAGATATTTTAATGAGACTGACTCGTATGCCTTGCATTTCGATCAATCCTATAGTGTACATATAACCACTTTTTTCGAATCTCCAACTATTTGTTGGAATTCATTTTCGTAAGGGGATTCGATCCCCAAATCTCAAAGTAATCACAATTTCATCAAATTCAGTGATCACATTCTTTTGTGATCCAATCACTCGAGTACGATATGGTCAAAAAATTATTAAAATTTTTTTTATTCTCATTTACCAAATTTTATTAGATTATCGTATTTTTGAAATTTTGGTAAATATTTACAAACGCGGCTTTTGCGAAAAATGTTTCCAAACTTTTTTTCTCACAATTGTTCTCGTGAAAAAATGGTTTCCCATATCAAATTTTGGTCGGGGAACTCCATAAAAACCATGGAATCCATCAAAATCCCATAAAACCCCATAAAAGCCATGAAATTCATAAAAATCCCATGAAACCCGATAAACCCCATAAAACCCATAAAAACCCCATAACCCCCATAAAACTCCATGAAAAAAAAACAAATATGGAAATCACGTGTTATCCTTATGGGAAATAATCCGCATTGAAAGTTGCCGGATTCCCACAAATATTTACCAAAATTTTTGTATGTTTTTTACATGGGAAATTTGTATGGTCGTGATCGGACCCCCTTGACACGAATATATACATATAAATGTATACACGCAAATATATTGGCACACCATGTCTTCCCAATTTCGAGCAACATTCGATCCCGACTCATGTAATTAATTGTGTTAAATGTTATTGTTATTGTCAATCAATTATGTTGGAATATTGAATAAATGGTACAATGAAGGGAAAATATTATAATTTTATTTTTTACAACTTTTTCTTACGAGTTTTTCGTTCTCCAACGATCCCGCCAATTTCTAATGAACCAGCGACCATTCAACGATATTTTCCGTTCAAGGGCATCTTTTAAGGAAGTACAAAAATAATTTGACTTTGCATTTAAGTGCAAAGAGAGGATTTACAAAAATTCACTTTTGTACACATTTTTTTGGGCGCGCAAATTTCACGAACTTTCTTTTTCGATTAGGATCGAACATTCTGTGTGTGTTTTTTTTTATTTCACGAATTTTCTTAAAATTATTATTGATCAAGTTAAAATTTTGGTTTACGCACTAGATAACAATAAAAAATTTCGTTTTTTTATTTACAGCACCGCGTCCAAGTTATTTTGAGCAAAAATTGGACAGTTTTATGGAATTTCCATTTTTTTAAATATTTTTATCATTTAGAAGCGAATTTTTCGATTAAAATAATTTTTCGTCAAGAAATTTTGTTCCTTGCGACGAATTAAAACGATTTTTGGAATAATGAGTTAATCTTGAGGATAAAAATGATTGCAGGCTCGTAAGTAGGCCGAGCCTCACTGGCTGCTTTTGTTTCTATTGTCAAATGGCATTACGTCAGCGACGATCGCTCGAGGCTCAATGGCGACTTTCTTCCAGCTAGCATTCACAATGATACCCGGTGGGGAAAATATAAGTATATTTTTTTGTTATCGACGCTGAATTCGCGATAAGATGAGCATCGATGATAAAGACTTGATATGAAACGCGTGCCCCCGCTCGAGTTCCGATCAGTCATCTGGAGCGCTGTGAACACGCCTTGTTTCGATCATGGTCCGTGATCGCATTGTCGAGTTACAGGCAGTGAGTAACCTGCAACAAAATTTTTTTGTTTTTTTTTTTTTTCTTTTCGAGTAATAATAAAACTTTCTTTTTTCTTTTAAACTATGATTTTTTTTTCGCAGTGTCGTCGGGGGAGTTCCAATTTCGGGGGATCTTTATTGCAGGACGTTAATTCTTTGAGGTCGTCGAGTAAAAAAATCACCGGCGTTCTCGAAAAAGTAAGTTTTTATTGAATGAACGGAATAAAAAAATAGAAAAATGGTAAATCCATAAAATTGAATATTTTTGGAGAAAAATTTCAAGGGAATTGGAATGATTTTGGAATTTTTGGTCAGGCAGCTGAAATACGTGAACTGATCAAGTTGATCGTTGACAACGTCAAGCTTATCAAAGAATTGCACAACAATGTACTGTCCTATACAAATCCAGGTAAAAATTCCATTATTTTAAATGAATTATTTAAATGAATAAAAGAAAATTTGAGTTGAAAACAAACAAAAAATCAAATAAATTAATTACTTTATAAATTATTAATATATTAATCATTTATATAAAAAATTAAAAATAAAAAAAAATGATAAAAAAATAAAAATAAAAAAACATTGGACGATCTTGAATTCAGAGTACGTCGTTCTTTAGTAAATCAGTAAAAACTTATTCCAATGAACTCAGATTTGAAAATCATTTAGTCTGTGCGAAAAGCTGAAAAGAAAAATTAATAAAAATCGAGCGTCGGCATACAAGATCCTCAACGATTTCAGACATCAGAACGGAAATGGAAGGCCGGACGTCGATAATAGACTTGACGGCTGCGCGAACTCACAAGCAATTACGGGGTGAGTCGAATAAATAGCCAAATATTAATTCATCAATTTTCTTTTCTTTTTCTTCATTTTACGAAATCAATTCCTTCCCCGAATTATTTACTCGATCAGCGAGAAGAATTTTAAAAAAATTTTCCTATTCGTATAACTTTTCTAAAGTTTCTCTAATCCTCCGGACAATTGGCCAATGCTCCCGGAAACCCTCGAGAGAATTCGCGAGTGTCGAAAATATAAAAAAAAAAAAATTGTCTCAAATTTTGAACACAAAATAAAAAAATACCTTCGAGCCCCTGACCGTCGATGGAGACGTCTCAGATTTTTCCTCTGCACTTTGGTCCATTGATCTCGAGTCCATAAATCTCAAAAAAAAAGCTCTTAGACTCGTTGAGTGAAGTTTGATTCAGAGCCACGAGCCGAAGTGCCAGGATACGTGAGAGAGGAAAGTCTGCGGAGAACGATCCTTGGCACGCGTTCAGGATCGATGAGGACGGAGCGTCTCTGGGGGTTGGATTTTTTTGGAGTCTCGTGATAGGCGACGTCCTCGTCGTTATCCACTATTTCTTCGAGAGCTCGTTTCGAGAGTTTCCTATCGAAAAAAACGTCCAAAAAAAAAAAAAAAAAGGAAAAAAACGAAAAAAAAAAAAAAAAAATAGGAAAAAAACGAAAAAAAAAAATTTGCCGCGTGGAAAAAAATGAAAAAAATGTTTACCGAGAGTCTCGTTGAATTTCTGCCTCCAAATTTGGATACTCATTGTACAAACTCGTCAGAGCTTCCTTGCTCGAATCCGCGACGGTCTGAACAAGAATTTTGTTGATTTCCTCAACGATCGGCGATTCGAATCGTTGGCAATGTCTCTTGAGCTCGACGAGGCTCGGTAAGAAAACTTGATGTCGATGTTTTTTTATTGCCTCAAGGAGAACCGAATTGGCAGGTGAATTTGTAGTTTCTTCAGGATTGTTGTCGTCCTCGCTGCTTTGCCTGGAGAGAAAGTTCACGTGGAGGGAATCGTTGCCGAGAATGTAGAGAGTGTCTCGAAGCAGACAAAGTGCTTTTTGTGAGCGAATGTCGAGGCCATCGTTGGTGCGAGGGTTTAAAACGTGTTTCGTCAGTTTAACGATGACCGAGAGTTTGCCCGGGGAATCGAGGTTCTCCAGCATGAAATCGTAGATCGTCCGACGCTTTTTCGCGTTCTCATCGCCGGCCAAACTCAATGCCCCTTTGTCGACGTTACGCCGACGTTTCATCACGCTCGTCCGGCGCTCGTAGTCGTTGAAATGATAAATTCCATTCAACAATTGATGGCATATGAGATTTTTGTTTTTTGCGAGGAGTCGCTCTTTTATTAGGAAAATCGTCATCTGACGGATCGTCTCGTCTTCGTCCGCCAACATCGTCAGGATATGGAAGAAAAATTCTTCTTTTATCATGATCGTATCCTCGACCAAAAGCTGGATAAAAATGACGAGAATCACTTGACGAACTTCGGGCTCCGGATCTCTCATGCTTATGCACATGTCCGGCAAGTAAGGCTCGACCAACGCCGTGAAACGAGAACATATGTCCGCCAGAGCTTTGGCTGCGTTTATTCTCACCACCGAACCATTCGCCATGCTCTCGTGATCTTGAATCTCCATCTCCCGAACATTTTCCCTGCGGCCTTTTGAGCCGAGGCCTCGATTCTTGTTGCACAAGAGACAACCAAAGATCGGAGTCATTTCTACCGCGATCTCCCGGTTTATCAACGACTGCTGGCCCAAAACTATGACGGCCGCTCCTTGCAGTTCTCGCTTGTCTCTCATCCAGTCAGGCAAGCTCGTCCACTCGAGCAGAAATCTTTGGAGAATCCTTCTCGTGGGCTTGGAGATTTGGGTCCACGAGGAAAAGGACGAATGACCAAGAGTGCAGACCGCCCGGAAGAGCAAGTTTTCTGAAGATTCTTCGAGCTCGGAGTCGACTATGCGAGTTATCGTTGCTTCGGAGAGCCTGACGATCTCTCTCGTAATTTCAGAGCCCTCGATCGCTGACCTCTCAGGATTTATACTCCCAAGATGTTTCGTCGTGTCCAACAAAATCTCCAAACAGTGTCGAACCAGAGGAACTTTGAGGCGGTAATTCTTTAAGTAATTCGTCATGTCGTTCGATATTTGCTGCAAAGTCTCCACCTGGAAATTCGACCAAGAATTATTGAGCACCTGGAGCACCAGGCTCGTCAAATACACGTCAGACTCCTCGGACTCCAACAGCGGTTTCCCATAACAAATGTAGTAGTTCTCCATCTCCGACAACTTTTCACTCTCGCTCAGACAAGCCAGCAACAACCACGCTCCTAAATTTTTACTCCTCCCAATGTGACTCTTTATTTTCGATATTTTCGACTCGTTCACTCGACCGTTTGCTAGCCAAACGCTGCAGGCTCTCGTCAGATGATCGCCCATTTTCTTGACAGCGATTTCGCTCAGGATCCTCCACGGCAAATCGTCCGATTCTCGTGTTTCTGCGTCGAATCGCTCGATCCTACAGATCGTCAGTTTTTCCAGACATTCGATCACTTCTTCTTGAACTTTCGCTTCGGAATCGAACACTCGGGGCACTACAGAGTCCACCCAATCTTCGCAGAGTCCCCGTTGCTCCGGAAACGTTTCCAACAGTTTTGTCAAGACGTGGACTGCGTAGCGTCGCACGGTGAGCACGCAGTCTCGACAGTGTCGATGGATCACGGGCAGCGCCTCGTCCAGCAGCTCCGGAGCCATGGAGACTCCGTTGCAAAGAACTTGAAGCGCGCTTCTCCGCACCAGAGCTCTTTCGTCTTCCAGTCGATCTTTGAGCATCGCGATGGTCCGGCCGGTACACGGAAGGAGAGAATCGCAGTTTTCGCCGTCCAGACAGCTCTCGATGATTTCCAGGCCGGGAATTTCTCTGGAGTGGCCGTCGTGTTGGAAAATCTTCTGGACCAGTGGCCGCTCGCTCACGTTGGTGTATTCGGCGAGCGTGGCGATTGCACGGCCTCTCACCATGCTGGAGACGTCAACGCACCGTCCCAGAGCACAAGCCAATAGGATTTCCTCTGCATTGGCTCTGCGTAGAATCTCCAGGTTGGGCTGGTCGGAGCGGTTCCTGCTAACGGACAATTCCATGAGGAATTTGCCGGCGATCTCTTGGCCGAATACGCGGCAAGAAATCTTGCTGTGATGACAAAGCCGCACGAGATCCGCGAGGCATTCTTTGCAAGAGTCTTGGTCGCCGCAGCAAAGATAAAGCAATTTTATTATTATCGCGGCTTGCTTTTGCCGTCCGTCCAGTCTCTCGGGACATTTTATCATTGTGTGTTGCAGGAGAATGGTCAGAGCGGATAAAGCCTCTTTGCCGTGGATGGCAAGCAGGTTGTTGAAAAAATAAAGCGTCGATTCTCGGACGGTCGCTCCGTGCTTGCCCGCTAAGTTAGTCGACGCTACGAGAAACTGCGGCACAGTGTATTTTGCGATGATTCTGGAGATGGCAGAAATCGGCATGTATTTCGGGTTGCAAATTTTTTCGAGAGCGACGTAAGCGTTGTGAGCGAGAGAATTTAACGTCGCTTCGTTTTTTCTTTGAGAATTTATCGCCTCGTCAGCCAATTTTGTCATTTCTACTAAGTAATAAACGGTCAATTCGATCGAGCGCACTTCCATGGACGTGCAAGCCGATTGGAGCAATTTAACGAGGTCGTACATTACCGCGTTGAGTCCTCCTGCAAGAGTGATGCTCTGCGACCTTGAAAGAGTCGCTTCGTAGGGCAAATCGTCTTCGTCAGAGGCGTCAAAGTTGTTGCAACGTTTTTGGGCTTTTTCTCTCGGCGCCAATCGCCCGGATAACTCTAAGCTCTTCAACGCTAGCTCGTACAGTCCGGGCTGGAAAGCTTGGAACGCATTGCTGCCGGGGATAGCTAAAAGCACGAAATACAAACTCGTCGCCCGGAGACACGATTGACGAGAATTCTGACTCGCGTCGAACGATTGCCCTTTTTTTATTAAATAAGCGAGCACTGACAACAAAGCCTGGATCTCCACGTTCATCGCGATCAAAGTCTCCCACGAGACTTCCTCTCGGTCATTAACACGAACTTCACGATTTTTTGTAATCCAAGTTTTCACGACACTGCATGTTTCTTTCAACAAGTCCATCATGTCCGGAGTCTCGAGAAACACGAGATAATCCGTCGGTACGTTCTCCACGTTCGAGAAACTGCTCTCGTACACTTGGTTTATCCATCCTCGATCCAAATCGTCCAATTTGAAAGCATCAAATACCGCGTGCAGTGGATCCATTTTTTATTCGTCACCGAATTGTATTTCATCAAAACTTAACCTCACTTTTCACACACATCGTTTTTCCCCCTCGACACGACATTCACCACATATCGCGCACGTGAAATTTATCCAAATACATGTCGCTCACGATTTATAAGAGCTTGCTGGATCGTCGTGTTGACATTAGAATTAGCCGGCAAAACGTATCGAACCACCGAGCAGACACCAACTGTGCGAATAGTGCGAGAATGCGAAACGAATGGCCGCGGCGCAAAAAACAGGCCCGCATTGCGGGAAACGACTGTTTGAAATCTCACAGTATCACGAGCATAGTTATATGTATGATTTTCTTTCATTTTAGAATTCATCGGTGATACCACGAACCCCGAAGATCTGGCAACCATCGACGTGACCACAGATAATCCAACTTACGTTAGAATTAAAATTCTCCAATATTCAACAATGAGAAGAATGTTTGCTGATATTATGCTCGAATACAACGAATCCCTACTACGTTATCACGAAAAATGTTCCTCCTTGTTGAATCAGCAAAGGAATTTGTGTGAGTTTTCTCTCCATTTCTCTATTTCCAAAGCTAGAACTTTCATTCAACCCTAGAACGGTCACCTGTGAGGTTATAAATGACCCCAATTTTGAAAAATTGAACGAAAAGGATTCAACTTGGGCACATTCTTTTCGTTTGTTAATGGAGAATCGTGTGAGCCTGAGGCAATTTTGCTCGAAGTAAAAAAATCAGCTAAAAATGCGGTAAAACGATAAGAATCGGGAGAATGGGCGCGGGTTACTGTTCCAGGGTTCTCATAATTTCTAAATAAAATCCCAATCCGTCATTGCCTTCGTAACGCCAAAAAAATCGATTGAAAAAAACTGTTTTTTTTTTTTTTTCATTGCAGTAAAAAAATCGCCCGCGATGCTCGGAGACGTAGAAGAAAATGTAGACGAAGAAAAGAAGAGTTTATTCGTCGACAATGAAAGTATCAAATGTTTGTTTTATTCCTCAATAAAAATTCATTTCACGTGTTAAATATTTAACAATTCACCTTACGTGCCTATTACCACGCTGCAGATCCTGGAGGATAGTCAAATAGCGAGGCAACAATTATTGGAAATCCAGTCGAGGCACCAGGACGTTTTAAAAGTCGAAAAATCCATCGTCGAGATACGAGACATTTTTCGTGAGATGGCTTTCATGATTGAGAAACAAGTAAATCCACAAACATTCCATTTTAACAATAACAATAAAAAGAAACCACATTTCTCGTTAAATAAATGCAAATATTTATTCGTCAGTAATTCAATTTTCTATAAATATTCGATTTTAATTTTTAAAAAATAAGGTACATTTCTTGTTAAATAAATGCAAATATTTATTCGTCAGTAATTGAATTTTCTTTCAAGGGCGACCAACTCAATTGCGTTGAATATTTCGCTTGCCAAGCGACGGGAAATGTGGACAATGGTCGGGGCGATCTCGTGAGAGCCGAGAAAAAGGGCCGAAGATACAAAAAGGTATTTCGTTCATTTTCATCACGTTCCGTGACAAAAATTCCATTTTTTTTTACTTTTTTTCGGCAAAAATCAATTTTTAATCTTTTCTTTTTGTTTATTCCTTTTTCAGAGAAAATGTAAAATTATTTTAATCAGCGCCGTGATTGTCGTGATCGTATTAATCGTCGCCATATATTTATAAAAAATAAAATTTCCAACGCCAGGTCGAATATTCACGTCCTTCTCGATATTTCTTCGCTTTTCAATCATTTTTGATATGCTACTTTTCTGTACCCGTGGATTTTGGCTCCTTGGCGTAATTTTTGAAAAACTGTACGAGCCCCTTGGCGCTCGGTCTCGTTTTATAATCGCTGTCTGTGCAGGCAACAAATATCTCGAGTACTCGATCGTACTCTGGTCCGATGTGTATTGCTGGCAGAGCTGGTCGAGTTCCTGGAGCATCGAGCGAAAATGCATTTGTACATGAGAATAAAATGATCTTGTACAGAAAAAAAATCCTTCATTCAATTTTGTTCAATTTTAATTTTATTTAAAAACAAATAATGTATTTAATTATTTAATTTTATTTTTATTTGAAAAAAAAATTATACATTTGATTCTATTCAATTTTGATTTCATTTGAAAAAATAAATTATTTATTTTATTTTATTTTTAAAAATTAAAAAAATTATTTGAAAAAGATTTACCATAAGTCCCGTATGAAGTTTCGTCGAGGAATGAGAGACTTTCGTCCATGGGCTCGTTAGGATCGTTATTTTCTTTGACCTCAACGAGGCGGGGGTTGCTCTGATCCAAGAGTGAAACATCCATGGACGACGTGGGAGTTTCGTCGCCGTCAAAATTTTCAGAGTGAGGAGGAACGGTCGCGATCATTTCCCAGATGACGAGCCCGTAAGCCCAGATGTCAGTTTTGTTAGTGACGGGGCCGTTTTCTAAAATGAAGAAAAAAAATGAAGAAAATATTTTTGTGCCTTCTCCGGGGAATTCTTTGCCGTCAGAAAAAAAATCTTTACCGAAAATTACTTCCGGAGCGTTCCAGCATTTAGTGCCCGTGTAGATGACGTCCTTTTTGGAATCGTCAAGCTGCAAGTCTTCGGTCAAAGGAATGGAAACCCCAAAGTCGCAAACCTTCACCAATTTCCAGTCGTTGGACAATAAAATGTTGTAACTTTTTATGTCTCCGTGAAGCAGATTTACTTCGTGATGAAGATACTCCAGGGCATTGGCAACTTCGCGAGCGACTGTTATTATTTTTCCTGGAGGAAACGGGCCTCCTCCCTCTTCTTGCCGCACTTCAATTTTGTCGCCTGGCAAAATTTCACGCGTCCCATTTGCAAATAAATACGTTAGCCGACGAGAATTTCATTTCTTTTTGTTCGACAAGTTTCGTCACAAAATTGAACTAAACTCTCGAAAAATTGGGACAGAAATTTAATAGGAATGAAAAAAAAAGGACTTGAGAGGATTTTTTTTACCCTCGGAGTACACACTGGGTCATTTTGACCCAAACAGGTTTTAAGACTTTTTTTTATTTTTTTTTTGTTTCTCATCGAGAGATTTTGTCCGAAAATCTGAGCCAAGAAACAGGAAAAAGGAAATTGGTGGATTTTTTAACCCTTCGAGTACACACTGCGTCATTTTGACCCGAACAGGTTTTCTGTAATCCATCGTTCGGCATTTATTTTTCGTTTTCGTTAAAAAGAAAATTTAGGGCCATAAAATATGGATTATTCAGTACGAAATGAACTATCGGGTCAAATTGACCCAGTGTGAAGGTTTAAGATGTGGACACTCGGCAGATTAATTAGAAATCATGATCATAAGAATAAAATTAATCGGGGTCTGGAGAAAATAAAGATTTACCTAATGAAATGTCCAATTGTTCCATGACGAGGCAAGGGTCGCCACTCGGAGAGACTGTGAAGGCCCTGAACCCGACTATGTTGGGATGTTTGAGTTTCCGCAAAATATCAGCTTCGAGGCGAATACGTTCGTTGTATTTGGTGTCGTGATGAGTGATCTTGTTGTTTCGTTTTTTGACAGCCCATGGTGACCGGAGGAGGCCGATTTTTGGTGATCTTTCGAGAGTAAAAACATTGACGCCTGAGAAAAGAGATTTTGAGAAATATGTGAACGGGTCAGTTGGGGATTTGAGGTTAAATGTGACACCGACCACAGCCGTATCCGATTTGATGGAGACAGGGCGATGCAGGAATAAAAATGGGTGTTTCGTATTCCGAATTGTGTTCGATCCTCGAGCGAGTCTTTTTCGATGTCGGCGTCTTAAATTCTGCCATTTTTTTTTTGCCACTTAGTTCTTTCTCGACGATATTTCACTATTTTTTATTATTTTTCTTTGGTATTCCACGCTCAAACGACCAATTCCCGGCACAACAACGTGCTTCGCGACGCGGGAATAAACGTTACAAAAGCACACACGCCGCTACGACCAACTTTGACCGTTTGCCCGCCTTTTTTTCACATTCTCATTTCAAACGACAAACGCGTATATATATATGTAGTAAACTATATCTTGTGATTCGTGCGCGCCGTTTTGCGCTGGAACTGTCGATGTTTTTGCACCCGTGCAAAAATTCGACTGTTGGAATATTCGCAAGATCGATAATCAAAATTTCTTGGAGCTTTTTCGCTATCCTGAATAAAAAGTTTCGAAAAATAATAGAAACCCTGATTTTTAACTCGAAAATGCAGTTTTCGACGTTACCGACAGATGGTAAACGATGTTACGGATACTTCGTGCTTTGGACACTAGAGTCCATTCGAATCCTGCGAAACGGACCCGACGCATCCCTTCGGAAGGTTTTCAAGCGAAAAGATATCGATGTATATCTCGGCGAGATGGGAGATCGTTTCGGCATTCAGAGGAGATGCTTGGAAAAAAAGGTAAAAAATGTACCGTTGTATAAAAGACTTCAATTGATTATGAAGCTGACGACCATGACGTGTGATGCGTAGTAGACAATGCACCCTTTCGCCTCCGTTTTTCTGACGAATTCGCAGGGCAAAAAAGCAAAGTTTCTCTGTATGACGCGCGGTTGGCGAAAGAATCGCCCCTACAGAAGCATTCGCATGCGAACAATGAAAATGATATAGAGCGTTACGAAGCCGTGCCCAAGGCACACCCAGGATCGATCAATGTCTCGATGAGATATGAACGTCAACGGAATTCAGTGGCAATGTATATTTTTCCTGTATTGTCTCTTATTACAGTGCAGCGGACTAATTTGTTAAAGGGAATAGCGTTCGGAGAGGCGTTTCCGGCGCAAAGAATTTTAGAAGCTAGAGAAAAGTGTTTTCGAACAACTCTCGAGAAAAATATTTTTAGACAACCGATCCTTGACAATCAGTTTTTATCTTTGTCGCAACTCGAGATTTCGAGCATGAATCGATCCTCTGATTTCTAGCACAAAACCGACCAGGTGCTTTCTCCTGCTCCCGAACGTCTTGTCACGATAACAGAAGGCGATAGTCACAGCTCAGTATTACTCATAGCTTATGAATATTCTAATGAGGGTTGCGATATGCGGGTTTTTGTTGCCCTCGCGAAGAAAGACGACGACTGACGAATGTCGAAAATTGAATCGTTCCTGTACATCGAAAATTCATATCCACTGGCTCACGCTGCTATTTCGAAATATATTCCTTCTTTGAGGTTATATGCGATAACGGAAAAAAAGTAACTCGACAGAAAATCGCGCCGGTTTGACGATCCGTTTTTTTAATTAATAAAAATCGCGGATATCAATGGTTTTGTTTCTTTTTTTAATGAAAAACGTTCACACTGAAATCGGGGAAGTGGCGATATGGGGAGACATGAATATTTCTGTGTGCGACGTAGAAAAGTAATCCCCACTGCGAAGTAGTCGTGGCACGTCCGTAACAAAGAAGAGAAGACTCTGTGATATAAAACTCGTAGAGACCCTTGTCCTTGTAACAGGATCAATAGGCTACGTACCCGGAACCCCCCTTAGAAGGATTTCGTAATGCTCTAGTCGGCTCTCTTTTTATAGAGTCTGTTCCATAGTCTGGTCGAGCTCGATTCACAATACTGCATTGCTATAGCGCATTTACAGTCCGATTCAAGTTCGATCATATAGTTATCGTTGAAACTCTGCGCGCCGAGACATCGAAATCTTTAGTGTCTTATTTCGACACACCTGGTCTGACAGACCCATGACTTTTTATCTTCGTAACTTTGAGCAGAGTTTTCGAACGACGTTTTTGTCCGAAGGGAAATCGCGAGGTCGGAATTGTTTCGTTCCATGAATAAAATTAACAGAGCAGATCATTGCGAAATTCTCGTTTTTGGTGAAAAAAAAACGTCGATCGACTGGACCCGTGTGTGCATGTTATTCGTAGGCTCGATGCTAATTAGCGCACCTCCCTAGACTCACATGGGTCTAGGGGACCCGATCGTTTTTCACTGTTTGGATTCGTTTAAAAAGTCGGAAAAAATTCTGGCAAGTGTAAACTACGTGGTATTCATCGTTGCGGGTTCGTGTACCTCCCTAGACACCCATGGGTCTGGGGGACTCTAGCGTTTTTGACTGGTTCGGAGTCGTTTAAAAAATCGGAAAAAATTCAGGAAAGTAGTTTTCGATCCATAAAAAGAGAAAAGAAAAATCCATAGAAACAAAGTCCTGGATGATGGATAAAAATAATTTTTTATCATTTTCAAAGGTAATTAACGACTTTTGGTAATTAACTCGCAGGTTCCCATTAAATTCAGAAAAAAAACCGTAAAATTTCGATAAGTTTATCAGCCGCGGAAAAAAACACAATTTTAAAAATTGGAATCTCCACTGGAAAGTAATGCCCTGGGCGTGTTGAGTTTTCTTCATCACGATCTCTCCGCATGCTCGAGACTTGGATTATTCTCATTAGTAAAACATTGTGCACAGCTTTTGTTGAGATTTTCTATTTCTGCTTATCGGCTGTTGAAAACATTCGGTACCGAGAACGATGCAGAAGCACGTGCATAATAATCGTATTGTCACGACTCGGAACATGTAACACGTGATCGCGATATATATATATACATATATATTTCTTGCATGCAAATATTTGTTTTGTCAGCATACTAGCCCCCGTAGACACACATGGGTCTGGGGGACCCGTTCAGCGAATGGCGAAAATTTCTCGTTTTTCTCATCGATTGCAATTCAAATAATAAAAATAAATACGAATTTTTGTTGAGTATTTAGGTCAAGTCCGAAGGGCGCATGGTAAAGAAATAAATACAATAAGGGTAAAAATGTTTTTAGTCAAAATGAGATATTCATCCGAGATGCATTATTTCTCTCGATCATGAACGAAGCATTTCGGAAATCTGGGGTCAAAATGACCCCGGCTTAAAAAAATCCATCTGTCTGGTAAAATTTAACGAAAAAACGTTCAAAACTAGCCCCAATTATGAAAAATTCATATCTCAGGTAAAATTTAACGAAAAAAGCTCAACTTGGGCTCATTCTCTTCGTTTTTGAATGCTGAATCTCGAGAGCCTGGGGGCAATTTTGCTTAAAGTCCAAAAATTCGTAAAAAAAACGATGAAACGTTAAAAATCGTGGGAACGAAGGGAAGAGGGTGGGGGATTCAAGGTCGCCCGGGGTCGTTTTGACCCCGAGTCGCCGTTCTAGAATAAATCATAATTTATTTGAAAAAATATGTAAAAATAGCTCCCGGCTCAATTTTTCCACCACAAAAAAGGAAAATTGTCGATTTTCTTTCGTCGCTCTCGCCGCAGCGGCGATAAATAACTTGTTAACAGTTTTTCCGAAAGGGCGCGAGAAATGTTGATCGCGCGATGGGCATGAATGAAGACAAAACCGATATTCGAATCGGAGGGACATGCTCGTCTATTACGTCGTTGAAATTACCTGTAAAAACACGATTCTCGCGCACGCACGTGCATCCACTTTTTGCCTTCGTAGTGTACGTGCCCCGATATAAAAGCGAGTGTGTGTGTGTGTTTGTGTGCGATTATGAAAGCGAAGGATATGGGTGTGCGTGCGTGCGAGTGAGAGAGTCGAGACTCACGGCGGGTTCGTCGCATAGAAACGCCGCCGGCGCGGTGTACGCGTACGCGGACTCTTTTCTTTTCAGCCCCCTCGTTCGGCGCTTTCAGTTACACGCAGTCCGTACAACTCGCCGGTCGCGTTTATTCAATTCGCATCATCGTAACGCGTGAACGCGAACTCGTACGATAATTCAAAAACAAAAAAAATCAAGTAAAAAATAGAAAAAAATAAAACAAATCTTTTTATTCATTTGACAAAGTGGAGAATCGCAGTTTTTTGAAAATTTTGGACCAAAAAGTAAATACAAATTTTTGTTGTTGTTTTTTTTGTGTGTCTCGAGACTCGAGCATGTACGACGCGAGTGCATACGATAAAGTGGATTAAAAATAATGTTTTGGAGGAGTCAGAGATGAGGGAACTAGAGTTATCATAGAAAATTAACTTCTCAGCTGATCTAGGATTACCACATGCGCTTGTGGATGTCACGTGTCGCGTGGACAATTGACTCCACCCTTTTGTTTGAAAGTTCGTCACTTTCGTTGACGCACTGCGCGTTTTGGTGCTCTCGATTATCGAGATTTCGAATAACCTTTAGACGGTGCGGTTTCTTTTTACATATTCCGGTAACCTGGGGTCAAAATGACCCCAATTTTGAAAAATTCATATCTTTGGTAATATTTAACGAAAAGGGCGAAAATTGGGATCGATCTTTTCGTTTTTTGATGCAGGATCACGTGAGCCTGGGAAAAATTTGCTTGGAGTCAAAAAAATTGTAAAAAATTCGGGAAAATTATGGAAAACACGAGAACAAAGGGAGAAAGAGGAACTCACACTTAGAAGCTTTGTTTTTTATATTATTTTTACTTATTCCGGAAACTTGGGGTCAGAATGACCCCAATTTTGAAAAATTCATATCTCCGGTAAGATTTAACGGAAAGGGGTCGAGAAAATTTTGCTCGGAATAGAAAAATTAGTCGAAAATTCTGTAAAACGATAAAAATCCGGAGAACGAAGGGAGAAAGGGCGCGGGATAGCGGGATTCGTATATTTTTGAGAATATGCGCGTAAATAACTCGATCAAAACTTATTGATAACCCCGTGAGCTCGTGGGACCAGAAGAAGGAGAGACCAGAATAAAGATAACTCGCTATAACTTACTTTCGAGTGTAGTAAGAGTTCAGAGGTCCCGTCGAATAGGAAAAGCGATAAGACTTTTAGTTCAACTTGGAACGCTACTGTGAGGAGGTTCGCTTTCAAAACTTTAATCTTTTGCTAAACTCGCTTATAATAAAACGACCATTCATCGATACACACAAAACATGGCAGACACACTACAATTATCGCGGCTCCCTAGACATACATGGGTCTGGGAGACCCTACTATTATTTACGGTCCTTGTGCTCGTGAAAAAAATGGGAAAAAATGCAGGGAAGTAGTTTTGGATCTATAGACAAAGAGGCTGCACTGAGTGATGCATAAAAATGATTTTTTCTCATTTTTATTAATGAAAATATTTTATTTATTTTATTTTAATTATTTTTAAAATTGTTGAATTTTTTAAATTTTGGTCGAATTATTTGATTCATTATTAAAAATGATTTTTCATCATTTTTATTCATTAAAATATTTTATTTATTTTATTTCAATGATTTTTTGAATTTTTTAATTTTTTCGAATTATTTTATTCATTATTGAAAATGATTTTTCTTCCCCCCAGACCCATGTGTGTCTACGGAGAGACTAAAAAGACGAGAATCTATTTTTTCACAATATAGGCTTTTTTTTGAATTTTAGATCGAAGTGGCTGGTCGATAAATAAATGAAGAAATGAGTGGGGCAACATTTTCGAGCCAATATTTTCCACGATTTTCCTCGCATTCTCTTTTTTTTTCTTTTACGAGTCAGAGAGGGGCAGAGAGTCTCTCGGAGGTGACAATTCTCTTGACGATAAATTAAAGTTTGTCGGTAAGGCCCTTAATTGAACTTAATTAACGATATTGTCGAGGACTCTTATGAGTCATCTTGAAAACACACGCATACCCGTACACTGTGTGACTCGCGCACGCGCGTCCTAGCTCGCTCAGTCTTGCATGAGGTCTACGATGCACTTTACCTATTTAAACTCTAGTCCTCGAACGTTCCGATGATTCGACAGTAGCGAAACAACTGGAATGGCCTCACTAGTCTCGTTGAAGGAGCAATCTAGTTGGGGGCGTGATTATTCGCTGCTGAGCATACAAATTCACGTGTGCAACATTTTTTTCGAAAAATCTTATGCACTTCGATGCTTGGTGCACTGAATTTTTTATTTTTTATTTTTTAGATCGACGTGTCCAAGCTTTCGAGCCAAAATCCAAGTCCACGCTGTCGTTTTTGTATTAATTGTGAATTTCGTATTTTGGGCACTCGTGGACACACTGGGTCATTTTGACCCGGACAGGTTTTTACCATTTTTTATGTTCCCTGCATTTTCTATGAGAATTTGATGAAATTTGGTATTTTTG
>JAPYYS010001076.1:0-40628 GCA_030522525.1 Campopleginae sp. 14b
AAAAAAAAAAAAAAAAAAAAAAAAAAAAAAAAAAAAAAAAAAAAAAAAAAAAAAAAAAAAAAAAAAAAAAAAAAAAAAAAAAAAAAAAAAAAAAACAACCTGATGTCTGGAACGCATAAATTCTACAATTATATTTCTCACTCCGAGGCTGCTGCTGCTCAACGACGATACAACGAGAATAGAGTCGGGGGTCTGAGAAGGTGAAAAATAATTTGAGGGATGGAAATTTTAAAATTTCCAAAAAATGCTTTTTCATTTATCGATTTAAAATCGTGAGGAAAAAAAATTTAATGATAAAATTTGATGAGAGATGAAAAACATATTTTCAACGTTTCTTACGACTTAATTGGAGCCAACAAAGTTTTCTTCTCTTTCTCGTCCGAGCTGGGTGTGGCCATAATGAAATTGAATTAAGCTCGAGGCAAACTGTGGCTAAAATACGAACTTTTGACCGGACTCATGCGTCCAGGAGGCTCCTTTTTTAGGACAGCCACGAAAGATCCCCAGGACAATTTGTCCACCAACGCCTTTTCTTTGCACAAAAAAGTTCGGAACCGAAAAATATATTGAAAAAGGAAAAAATTGTTGAGCTCGCAGACTTTTTCGAAGGTGCGCGAGTCGATGAGTTGCGGGAAAATGATTCGAGCTCGTAAATGGAAATGATTAATAGACCGGACGTAACGTATTCGATTACGGATTCACGCTTATCAATAATAATTAACGAATCTTGCCTAATGGCTTCTGAACGTTCGATTAATTAGTTTGATGGTCGTTTCATCGATCGTCACAATCGCACGCGAAAACACAGCGTCCATCGTGGAAAAAAAACAAACACATGAGTTTGGAAATATTGAAATGGCGATATGTCTGAGAAAAAAATATGAAAAATTCGTGCATTAATTTTGTTCTTTTTTTCTTTTATCAATTTCGATATAAAATTCTTGAGTTTGAACTGAGAACGCAAGGAGTGGCGAACCTGAAATTGGATAACGTTCATCAAGTGATGACTGAAAAAACGTTTTTCCTCGGAGAATGAAATTCGAGATTCGATCAGTGATTTCGTCGGCTGACAGAAAAATTCCATTGATCGAAAGGAATCGTTGATTCGCAACCCAAATCTTCGTCTCAAAATAAATAGCGAGCTTTCTTCGAGTTTATTTCCATCGTCCTACTGAGAGAGTTTCTTGCTCGATGCAACAGCAAAAAAAATCAAAGTAAAAATGATGACGTCAGAAAAGCATCGCAAATTGGAGAACAAGGAAAACATCTTGGTACATGATCTCGGCTTCTCCTACTCCGCGGTATCTCTTGCACTCTAACTAGTGTCAAGGCGTGGGAAGCAAAGTGAAATCGATTGGCGGAGGGGTCGAGTAGCCACGAAGTGTGTAAACGACGTACATCCCAGAGAAACTCGACCGGAATAACTTTTTCTCTAGCCTGGAGAGTGGTGAACAGCTGACGGTATCGTTCTACGAAGAAATACGAAATGTCATAAAATTCGACTTTGTCAACGCGAACGCACAATTTTCGCTTTAATCACTAAACGCCTAACACGAAACCTTCCAATTAATTTGTCTCCATTAATTGAATGAAAATTCTGTTTATAATTGTACTAATTGTTGGAGAATCTAACTGTGCGAGGTTCGGTTCTCTGTGTCACTTCAGGATTCGCGTATATCGATTATTTTCCACATGCGTGAATAGAAATTTTGTGTGAACGAGCGAATAGGGCAGTGAACCGAAATATATCGAGTCGCATTTTCCCATTCTCTACTCAGATGCAACTTAATTTTCCCTTTTTCATCAAAATATCCGAAAAACATGCTTGACAATAATTCAAAAATCCTGAAATTTTACAATTTCCTGTGACCTGAATTCCTGAATTTTTATCATTTTTATCATTTTTATTAAAAAGAGCTGGCCGAGCCACTGCTCATTTTCCCGATTTTTCATTCCCCCTTTCTTTTATTAACTTTCTTTAAATTATTATTTTTTTACATTTCATTTCAATTTTGCATCCAAATTCGAAAAAAACTTTTGCAATTTTTTGTATCAAGTTGAAAAATGTTTAATTCGATATTTTTATTATAAAATTGAAAGGAAAGAAATGAAATTTCATTCACCAGTAAGACACAGAACCTGAAAGTGCTCCATTGAAAAAATATCGAAAGAGAGAAAAGACGCAGTAGTTCTTTCATCATCGATTCGATTAAAACTGTCCAAGCCGAAGGACTCCATAACGGACACACACATGAACGTTTATACGAGTGTCTACTAACGCAGCATTGATGTTACCTTTCCCTTTACGCATGCAGAGGTATGTATGTGTATGGGAAAGCTTACAAAAACGATTGCACAGCTCCCATTGTCAATCGGGACGTCGATTCATGCCGAAAATAGATCTCGGACAACTCGTTCGTGGCGATGTACAACGCGAGCAGGGGACCTGCTTCTCGAAGACTTGTATTCATAAGGGACGGTGAGAAATTTGAGTCGATGGATGAAGAAAAATCCAAGTCAGTAGAAAAAAGTGACGAGCGTTCGAGGGCGTGAAAGATTTTTTATAAATTAAAGATTAAAAAATTTCAATTTATGAATTGAAAAAACAATTAAAATTAAAAACATTAATCAATTGCAAGAACTTTGGGAGTATTGGCAACAACGAACGACAAATTTCGTCGAGCTCTGCCAACGATTTTTCAGCTGAATCGTTCAAATTTCTTTCCCAGCAAACTGGATGATTTTCCGAGACTTGCATAAATAACCAAAATTCCGGAATATCTGACAATTGATCCGGTGCATGAAAATTCCAATTTCATTAAAAGATTCCTAGCGCGAGAAACGACTGGAAAGGCACCAAAAAAAAAAACCTTAAATTCTTGTTCCTTTGTACTACGCCAGCAGAGAGACGTGTACGAATTGAAAAAAGCTCATTCGTCTGTTTGGAAAAATCAAGTTGTTTGGAATTCTTTCGACGAGGGTTCGACACCCTGACTCTTGGGGTGTTCGGAGATTAGAAGGTGATGCTGGAGTGATTAGAAAAATATATATATACATCCATGTCAAGAGGAGAGTGAGAAGAGTGAGGGGAGGGGGGAGATGTTTTAGAAAAGAGGAATAGAGAAGTGAAAGAAGGAAAACGCTTGGAGGCAGGGTCGGTTAGGAAATGGCTGCCACCTGTAGCTATTGATCGGCAGGCCAAAGTCGAATGTATATTTTCCTCTGGCCTCCTACTGATACACACACAGCCCGCGCCACACTGTATGCCCACTCGTGCCAGAAGCTCTCGTTTCTCTCGAAGCTTCGACGTACAGAACAACGATACGAGCAAACTAGAGACGAAGCCAGAAAGAGAGAGAGAGAGAGAGAGAGAGGAAGAGAGTTTATGGGGTAGAAACTCGTCAGCCACCCAGTTTACTCGTCCTTCATCTCTTTATCCCACTCTCATTCTCCTTCTGTCTCTTCTCCTCGTATACACTGGTCATCGTTTCTCGATCGGTTAATTAGGACAGTAACTTAATTACACAACGTGTATATAACTTTCTGCAACTATTATGCATTCGTTACATGGATACAAATCAATGCAAAGCTCACGTGAGTCATCATCGAGGTGTTACATCAATTTAAAACGATACTCAAGTTTGGATCGTTGGAAAAAAACGAAAATTTCATTTTTCAATCATTATTTTGATAATTAATCCACTTTTTTCATTTTTTTCTTAGTAAATTTAGTTTTTGAATAGCAAAAAAGTCTGCCCCACTATTTTTGATAGATACTAGAGTTCTGTGAAACACTTTTCACTGCTAAATACGAGCCTGAAGTCCATCAACGCAATGCCACGAAATAAAAAAATAAAATAAAAAATGAAAAAAAAAAATGTTTAAAAGAAAAATCGAAAAAAAAGGTGACGAATAATTTTATTTTTTTCTCGTTTCGTGGCATTGCGTCGATGCAAACTTCAGGCTCATTGCTACAAACGTTTTTAATCAAATTCTCAATGAGTGACTGCCCAAATTACCGTTTTCGTGAAATTTAATATTCGTAAAAATTTTTAAAAATTATAATTCGTCAATAAAAATGAATATCCCAGGAAAATTCTCTCGAAAGGCAAAGTTGGTAAAAAACTTTAATAACTCGTAAAACGATTCAAAGAGTGAACAATAAATATTCTCATAAACTCAGACAGACAGCCCAATCGACAAAGCTTCAGTAGCTGCTCACAAAACGTGAGGATACGAATGCACATGATTATGAGAATATATACTGTATGTACTATGCACACGAGGCTTCTACTCAACTGTACATCGAAATATGAATATAGGTACATGGAGCACCGCTTTATGCCCCGCAGCAATTGAAAACTTGTAGCCAACGTTGCTTCGGGTCTGTGTGCTCATGAAATATCAGGTTTTCATATAACTCATGCACTGAATATATCCATCGTCTTATCACCGATGGAAAGAGAAATGGCGAGAAGGAGAGATTGAGAGAGAGAGAGAGCAGGAGAAGGTCGTAACAGACTCTGGGGAAGAAATTACTTTCTCGTATTACCAGACCGAGTATCGATCTAACGAATAAATATCGTTACGCATATGTTAAGCCACAAGATCCACGATATTTCTTCGTTGTTACGAACTCGAGCATTCGTGGGTAAAAAACATGGACCAATTAATCTCAATCTCTGACCTCCGAAGCTCCGACGTTGTGTTTCGTATGGAATGAGGAATATCGAAATTCTTGGTGGAGGAGTAGAGTGGGGCAAGATGGAACGAGAGTCTGCAAATTTTTCTCTAACAAAGTTAATCATGGCTCATGTTTAGGGCAACTAAAATTGCATTAATTGATATTTTTAATGAGGGCAATGAGAACTTATGGTTTTCCTGGCACGTGGCGAATTTTCCTGCCTTTTTCGAGCAATCGATTTGCTTCTCTCCCTGCTACACGCCCCATCTTGCTGGCTTTTTCAATATTGCACCAAATTCCTCCGGGCGGAAAATTGATGCTCACGCTGCATAGTGAATAACGACGTGGCGAAAAAAAGTTTCGATAACCAAAACAGGAACGGAAGATAAACAATTATTCAAATTTACGCCACCAAAGTTCGATTTTTTTTCTCTCACTTTTTTCTCCCTGCACGAAACTTTCGAGTATTTAAGAAATTAATGCCAAAAAAGCAGTTCTAGCGACCATACGATCGTGCCATCGACGTCAATCATCGATAAAGTCTACGCACGGAGAGAAAATTTTCCGTTGCGACATCGTACGCCACGCTACTGCTACAAATTTTCTTTGTTCATATAGTGACAACAAATTTTTTTGCTGCTGCAACAAAAAGTTTTATGTCAAATGTGATCTGCCGTGCACACAAATGTTCCTCCAACAGCAACAAAGTGTTACAGCAGCAAACACATTTGTTGGAGGAGCAAACGCATTTGCTGGATGAGCAAATTATCTTTGCTGGACGAACAAATTATTTTTGCTGGATGATATTTTCGATCCTATGTTTGCCTACACGAAAATGGCTTTACAAAAAAAAACAAAAGTAAAAATATAATATCACTGTTAATTCTTGTAATTATTACACTTGGGCGATGGTCGATAGGTATTTCGGCATTTTCACCGAATTCAATTTCCTACCTACACTGGAGTTTGAACCTAGACCTCCTACTACCTTGCTACCTATGAACCTTGGCCGTTAACGCAACCGGAACCTACCGCTACCGCTATCGAAAAACATAGACGATAATGTACTGATAGCAAATGGTCTCTTGCAGGAACAGCATAAAGACATTTACGCTACTTTAGCTGACCGGCAATCCGCGTGTCTGCTCGCGTAGCCAAATTCATTTGTCACCGTAGCAAAAATTTGGCTCCACCAGCACGGCATTTGCTACTCCGACAAATCTGTCGTCGATTTGCATTTTTCGTTCTTGTAGCAAATATTATTTTGCTACTATAAGAAAAATTATGCTACGGTTGCTTAAGGCTTTGCTGTTGTAACTAAAAGACGATTAGCAAAGCATCTTTTGCTGTTACAACATCCCCATTTCTCTCCGTGCGATGCTCAACTCAGCAGCGTTTGGATGCAACAAAAAATGTTTATTTTTATTAGCCATTTATTGAATTTTTGAAATGTAGCCAATTTCTCAATGGATGGACATTTTTCTCAGGCCAAAACCGATCGTTTTATAATTGTAATTTAATTCTGTATATAAATGATGTGGTAAAGAAAAAAAGGAATTTCGTTGCATTCCAACGATGCAAATGTCATTAAAGTCTCCGATTTATATTGGAGGATTGATGGAAAGTGTTTCGTTCGATCGTTACTGATGAAGATGAATTTACAAATTATTTACAATGGCCTTTGAATATATTTGGATCTCTTAAGGGATCGAGAAAGCTTGAAAAATGGTTTTTTTTTTCTTTTTTCGGTTGGACGAGCATAGGTGAAAGCTGGGGGAGTAAATTCGCGTCTTTGAGGTCAATTGAGCACTTCGTGACTACAGACATGAATATATACACGTGCGTGCGTGTATGGACAAGGGCTAATATGCGAAGGTGCGCCGCTCCCGCGAACTCCTCATAGTTTATTCAGTCGATCGACTTGGAAGTTTATGCATCATCGAGCCGTGCGTTACATTACGATGTTCCATACCATAATATACAAAGTAAATAGACAGAGAGACCGAGAGTTTCATGTATCCACAGTGTACATAGGCTCGACCGACTTGAAGAGACAATAAGCGATACATATGGAACGACACGAGTCGATGGGAGCCAAGATTTTCAACGAGGCTGGTTTTTCCCTTCGAGTTTATCACCAAGAGAGAATATTTCAACGGGATTGAGATCCTTTGAAGTCGTGTCCTTGAATATAAACTCCAGCCGATCTCAAACGTATGGAGATCAAGAGTCCCCGATATTTTTGTCCCTTGAAACACGATGGGGATCAATTCTGCCACGTTTCGATCTTCCATTATTTTCCCCGACCTCATTTTTTTCAATTAACATGAATTCCTCGTGCTCAACGTTCCCTCCGACGTTTCCGCATTCTCCAAACAAGCCGCGAGTCTATAAAATCAGAAGAGCGGAAGAAAATTAATCGCGAGAACGACAAAACAGACGGACAAAAGCGTAAACGATTTTTTACTCGCGAATCTTTGAGGATGAATAAGTAAGCTCAGTCCAGATGCTGCTCGACTCGTGAGTAATCGTTTGGCATGAGCTCTAAATCGCGAGCACATAATCCACCAAACGGTAGACATAGTCCCGAACAATTTGGCATCTCTTTCGCACAGTCTAATCGATATAGCTACAGGTGTCCGAGACAACGAGACACACGCGATTACGCGCACGTTTCTCTCCTTCTCCTTTCAGTAAAATTATTAAATTTCCTAACGATCGTGGATTTTCGCTCGCCAAAAATTAATTGACAGCGAAGTAATATTCTTCGTAAATGATTTCCTCCTCTCTCGTTTGCCTGTCTAATCGGTCTCTATAAAGAGATCGATCGAATCTGTACGTCGGTGCGGAGACTCACCCTCGAAATGAGAAACAAAAAAAAAGAAGAAGAAATTGCATGGATATCCAGATGAGGCGTTTTTTTTGTTGTTTTTCACCGCAAAATTGGTCGGAGACAAAATTGATGACTCAATATATATGAAAATACGGCATATAAGCGAGGATTTCTTATATGCACATATAGTATCGAAAAGGGGAGCTGTATCGGCATAAGAGCTAAGAAAATTGAGAATCCGATAAGGGAGGGATGTGAGACGAGGATGGAATAAAATTCGTCGAAGAAAGATTGCTCGGTGGAAAAGGCTGACGTACACATCGTTTTCGAAGGATTCAAGGAAAGAAGCTGTCTGCATCGAAGATGAAAATGGCGTGAGACGTTTTTTTTCTTTTTTCATTCCTTGTCTTTTTTATTGACGTGAAGCGGCGGAGGGGGGATGGAGGTCGAATAGGATAGATCAGGCGATGCTTCTTGACTGCATATGGCGACGTGTCTATAGAAGGAATGGGCCAAAATGGACCACCTGGATGGACGACGACGATTTGCCATTTTGCCCCACCAGCCTACGGTTTCTTCGAGTCAAAAAAATCGCGGGAGTATCGTAGAGATAGAAAAATATATTTGATGGAAGAAAAGGAGCCCAAAAGCTTGTGATATATCGCCGAAATTCTTGGAGAGCCTTCCGAACGATTCCAAACGAATCGAGAGGCCAGTGAGAAAAGGAGAGACGGAGCTACGAATTTTCACAACGGTCTACGTAGCAAAGTTCAGGTTTTCACGCGATGGCAACGAGAAGAGAAGAAGAAGAAGAAGAAGAAAAAAAAGAGGAAAGAGGAGGAAAGGATACGTGCGTGGGTTGCTAGAATTCTTCAACGGAGCACGATCATGCTCTGTAACCCCCAAGGGCTATGGAACGTTCAACCTCCCCATCCCATGCTTGTTCCTTCTTTTTCTTATCTTTCATTCTCCTATTCTTCTTGATCCCCTAATCGACCCCTCCCTTCGTTTTTCGCCCAAAAGACGACGGAATCCGCGCGCGCAAATAAAAGAGATCATTTTTATTTTTAACCGACGTCGAGACTCGAACGTGCGAAAATCGATAAGTGCGTTATTGAACTTTTCCCTTCATTCTCTCTGTGTGTGGCCTCTTTTCTCGCTTTCTCCTCAATTTCCCAATCCAATAATTTTTCGCCAACCCTTGCCAGATCCTCCTAGAGCTTTTTCCACCTCACGAACTATGGGTCCACGAAAATTAATTCAATTTTTTTCGGCCTACAATAATTTTCGGATAATACGTGGAAATCGGGAGGCTCCACGATTTATTTGACTGTGGTCCTGTACTGGACGAAAGTAATTTCGTTCACGTTCGCTCTTTTCGTTGCTCTCGCCCCACAACCTCAAGGGAAAGTGGTCCGATATAAAAAATGTATAAAAATGGCAAGCCCTGAAAAAATATATGGCACGTGTCGTCGATGGAAAAATGGTCGACTTTGAAGCGAGAAACTTTCAACCAGAATATCAAATTTTTCCTCTCAACCTTTATTCCTATTTTAATGATTTTTTGTTTCGTTTTTAGTGCCCAACTTTTAAGTCCCTTTTAACGAAGGATAACGCGCGGCTCAACGAGCGAGTGAGATAACGTTTTTACTTTCCAAGCTTTTCGTCAACAGGAATGAGTCAAACGGGAATGAAAAGTTTCAGGCCAAATTTTCAATATTTCTCGCACCAATATTTTCCCCAACTTTTCTTTTCCTCAAACCACCAACGAATTTACCACAGAGAACTCTCGTGGACCATAAAACCCTGCGAAAATTCATCCTGCGTCGATAAAGTAATGAAAACAAAAGAGAAAAATAAAGAAACTAAATATAGGCGGAAAAGTCGAGGCTCGCGTGTATAAACCAAAATTACGAAACCGCGTACACACGTGTGCAGTAGAAATGGCATGGTCACAGTTGTTCTACAGCCACTACAGGATTCGTTACTCTACGACATAATGCGAACGCAAGAACGTTGCTCAAATTAATGTTTCCAGGCTTTTTACCAACAGTAGTAAAAAGAAAGAAAAAAGCAAAAAGTTAACGTTGAACATTTTTTCCGAAAAATTCAATGTTTTAACTTTTCTCCAAAATTCAACGTCTGTTTTATTCGATTATTTATATCAAAGTTCTCGGACATTGGCCAAAGGATTTGAGATCGAGAGGATTTTGTGTGTGTGCTTTTTTTTTTAATTGATATTCCAAAATCGTGGCGATTTGGCGGATCGATTTAGTTTTTGGATCGCAGAAAAAAAATTGTTTTATTTTGCCCAATAAAAACTGGATAAAAATTATAGGCTTTGCTTAAAACAACAACAGCATTTCGTGGCATTTGAACGATGAAATCTTCGAGGGGGTTCTCTTGAGAGGTTCTCGTTGGTTGAGCAGACGTCGTTGGCTCTGAATGTCATGCAAAGACAGGTGTTTAGCTGTATTTGTTCTGATTTCGCGGGTACAGGTGCGTATAGGAAATAATAACGATGTGTTGACGTCGTCGCGAGTCTAGTCGTTGCTCGTGGCCCACTTTTCGCTCGGAACTAGCAGTAATCGAGGCAGAGAGAACGAGGGATGGAGCGCACAGGAAAGTCGGTCAACCGGTGACCCTGTCACTGTAACCCCGGCCTACCTTCAACCTTCGTCCTCTCTCTCTCTCGCCATCCGTGTGATGGCTCTGAGCACTGGTCCATTACATATGATCTTCGTGGTCAAGGTATCGTCATTTCCAAAATTTATACTCTAGAGCTCTGCTGCTCATCAAGGACGAAAGTCTCTGGCTTAAGGGCCATGATTTTCTTTTAGGTTTCGATACAGGGATGAGAGTTGATCAAATTTTCCAAAAAACTCACTTTTTTCTCTTATTTTTGCATTGACTCGAGGGACGCAATGTTAATATTTAAAAAAATTTCATTTCGGCCCTCGAATAAATCGAATTTTTTGATGTGACGAGTACGACGCTTTAAATACTAAAATCATTTTTTAATCAAGGTGGAAAGGCACATTGAGCGCTATTGGTTGATCTGACACGGAGGCGTGGCCGTGGGAAGATGGCGAATCAATCGGATCTCGGATTAATGAGGAAAATCACATTCGACATTAGAAAAATGGTAAAAAAAAAAAAAAAAATCGAGCTTGCTTTTTGCCCGACGTGGCAATTAACTCGAAAGCTTTTTTAGAGACTCAAATCTGCCTGCAATCTTCATACCGATCGTGAATTTTTGGGATCCGAGAAAATTATGAACCGAGTGCTTTTCCGCATTTACTTGAGTGTCCAATTTTTTATATTTTTGCAAGAAAATATTCGTAGATTCGTCGAAAAGTTCGGAGTGATTTTTCCTGCGTTTGATTTCTTTCGGGTGCCCAATAACCTAACCGAAGACATTTACAAAAGTGCTTAAACTTTGCGGGCCAACGTTGAGAGCCAAACGTAAGAAGGAGAAAAAAAAAATCGTAAATCCGAGGGCGTTGAGCCAACGACATTTCTTCATTGCTGTTTTTTTACGCTCACTATCGCGGTTGTTTTTATTGCTTTACCGTTTCTTGCACATCAATTGACTGTAAACTCTGAGATTCTTATTATTGGGAGTAAAACAATTTACGATATGTCTTACCGATTACCAACTTTTTATTTCTTGACTTTCGAAACGGAGAATTGCCGTTTTTTACGTTGCTGGAAATTCAGGGAACTGGGATAAAGTTTGCTGCCATTTTTCTTCGTCAAAATTTTCGTCGAGAATAAAAAGTCCATCGATCGTTAAATCGTAAATCAATTCCAATTAATATTCCGAATTTTATGTACGCGCTGAATAAATGCGATTTATTGAAAAGTCAATATTTCATGAAACTCGGAAAAATACGAAATTCTTCATAACGCCTACGTAAATGGAAAGTGAATATTTTTGATGTACGATAGCTCCGGCCACTCGTAAAAAAACACACACCCTCACATCGAAAAATCTCACGTTACGCCGTTCAATTTTCGTTTATTCATTTTCCAAAGGGACAACTGGGTGGCAAGGTTTTCGACGGAACGTCAAAGGAATTTGAGAGATGCAAGGGGAACAAAAAAAACAATCTCCCGATACGTATTTGATTGGAAAAAAAAAATTGTTGAAATTTTTAATAAAAAAATATTCGCAGCGAGAATAAAAATAGTCAAGCGTCGAATTTTATGGTGGACTATGCCAAAATCTTCATCAACCTTAATAACCCCATGAACACTGGAAAAATCCATGGATTTTCCGAATTTCCTCATTTCCTTAAATTTTCGTACGAATAATAAAGAAAAAAAAATATTTCTTTTCATTTATTCAATGAATAAAAAATAATGAATTGCTCGTAAAGTTAAATTGAGGACGAAATAATTGGCAAATAGAATTCAGGTTCCCCTAGTTTGAGACGCACGTATACAATTTAACGTGCAATTAATCAGATTGAATTCGATTTTAATGAAGATTCAGTGTGCGATTTAATCAAGTTGACTTTGTCTTTGGCCTAATGAGGGAGAGAGAGACAAAAAATTTAACCATGTTTTGCCTCCTGAAACGTATTTGTCGCAATGAGGCCAAGGTGAACATGTACGCGGTCAAACAAGTCCTCGAATAAGTGAGCAACAATAAAAAATTTGTCATGCCCGCTGAGAGGAATATATGGAAAATATTGTCCGAGTGGAAAGCGCAACAGTTTGTACGCTCGTTCGTCACGGGACATGCTTTCACGAGCACGAGCAACCAACTAAAAGAGGTTAGAGTTAACTATATACCCGAGGTACATAAGAAAAGCTTCATGTATTTCTTGTACATACAAAGCTTTTGGTCTTTTTCTTATTTTACACAGTGGCCAAGTTAACTGTTCGGGCAAATTCGTACGAGCAACAGTTCAAAAGATATTCGTAAGAGAATGAGAAGAAAAAAAAGTTTTCCCTGCTGCTGCTGCTGCTGCTGCTGCTGCTGCTGTCACGAGAGAGTCTTGACACGAACTTTTGTAATCGGAATATCCCCAACGCACACCGAATCAACACTATAAATTTCTCGACCTTAGCGCCCCCCCCCCCCCCCCCCTCTCGCTTTCTCAACTTTCCCCCCATCTGGTCGGAAAAAAGATTTTTTTCTATTGATTCGGGCGAATGAAAAGTCTCGTAATAAATAAAGTTTGACCGAGAAACAACTGGCTATTGGAAAAGTAAGGTTTTTTCTAGAAAACCTTGCCTTTTTCGATAAATTATTTCATTTTTTTTTTCTTTTCGAACGTTTTTTCGAATTTGACGAATGAAAATTTAGAAAAAATATTTTTTATTGCTTCATACAATTCGCCGATGGCTCGAAAAACGAAAATGCCATATCGAGACCATTATTCAGGTGGTTTTTTCGTCGAAATAAAGAACGACAAATTTCTAACATTTTGAGGAATTGGCTGAAGAAGAAAATGTGAAAATGATTCGTTAAACATGGATATTAAAAAAAGAGAAGAAGAAAAAAAACGAGGGAAAAAAAGTGCCACGAGAGATTGTGTAAAATCCAGTGGGATCGAAATCACCAACCTGTTACTTGGCTCGAGGCACAAACAGCGGAGAACAGATAGAACAGTGTTTAGGAAGAGAGAGAGAGAGAGAGAGAGAGAGAGAGAAAAAAGGCCCGATTTTTGTTGGCTTTCAGCTCCAAAACGCCGAGATTTTTTTTGCTCTTTCTTCTCATGGTCTCTCCTCCTTTATTAGCGGCAAAAAATGCAATTGTTTAAACAAAGATCGAAGATATATTTCAACGAAAAACTGAGATCCGCAAAATGGCCCAATTTTTCGAAGAAAAAAAAAAAAATGGTTTTTTCGTTCGCTAGAACATGAAGTTTCATTTTTTATTTCGAAAAAATTGAACAATTTTTTGGTTCTCCGCGATCCCGACGATTCGACTAGCTCTGGATATTTTTTACTCACATTTTTATTTGTAGAATTGTATTTTTTTCAGCGACGCTATTTAAACGAATCTCATTTTTTATATTGAAGTTTGTGTTTTTTTTTCTTTTTTCTCGGTTCGATTCAATTTTGAGGATTCTCGAATTACGTGGTTAAGGACACACGGAGCGGGCCGTATCGTCGGACAGGCTGCCCGGCTTGCACTGCCCGGGTCTCCTGTTTCTCCCACCACTCACCTTACGTCGAGGGAGTACGCGCCGTCGCTACTTCCATCCCTTGCCGCGCGCGCTATCCGACCCTCCATCCCTCGTTTCTCTTATATAACCCTCGGCAGTACTAAATTCCCGCTTCCCTCTTCTCGCCGCCACAAAAATAAAGCAAAAATTATTCACTCCGTCTATACACTTTTTCTCTTGTTATATGAATATTTATATTTTTTTATGTACACCCTGTATATGTGTGTTTACGTGCGTAAGTCCAGATGCACATAATCCTCGATGTTTCAATGAAACAGTTTGAATTTTCGCAATTTCATGGACTGAGAGAAGAAATTTTGGAGGATCGAAACGAAATGGATCGCGAGAGACAAAGCGAATGAAAAAAAAAAAATTTCGAATAAATTTTTTCGAAACGCATGTTTTTTCGTCGAACGTACATGAAATTTTGCAATTTTTTTTGTTCTTCGTCCTGCGAGAAGCGTCTCTGTTTGGCTTCCTGACAAGGAAAAAAGCCTGAGAATTCTTGCAGCTGCGGTTCAAGACGGAAAAACCTACGTCGAGTTAAGGGAAATTTATTTCCCACGACGCCCATGACGACAACCGGACGTGTAACAATAGCGTATGAAACAAGAAATTCACCGTGTGTCGTCTGCCTGTCCCGAGAAAACGGCAAACATCCCAGCAAAAACTTACTTATTTTTTTTTTCATACTCGATTCTCTTTTATTTCATTTTTTTATAACTTTCGATTTGCAAAGCTGCTGGACTACGGATTTGCGTTCCCTAGAATTGACAATATGCAAAAGGCCATTCGATCGCGCAAGGACAAAACCGATTTTGACCAATTTTTATCCACGAAAATGTGTAACGAATGAAAAAAACAGATTTTCCATCAATTTCCTCAATAAAAACCAACGAAATATTAAATATTTCAAAATTTTCACAACATTATTGGCGATCGCGCCAAAATGACGTTTGTGTGCGACGATTTTTATTAATTTTTTGTTAAATTTTCATGTCGTGAGAACTTTTCGTGCCTGATTGAATTTTAGGATCGGAAAATGCGATCGTCGCTAAAGGAGAAACGGAATTTCGTTGCATTTCAACGATGCATTCGTCTCCCCTCCGATGAAATTCTTTATTTTCGACCTTTATTTCAAACTTTGTGTCTGTGGGTCGAACGTTTTGTCCGAGGAATAAAAAAATTCTGAGGGTACTGAGGGCACGAGAACAAATATTAGTAGAGCGAAGCAGGTGAAATGATTTAGGGAAAGGTGTCGTTTTGTTAACCGGTAGGATTGGCATTAAGGTGAGAATATTTATTCATGACGTTGACTATCGGTCCCGCGAGGGTTAAGCCCAGGCCAAATATGGCGAAAGGCCGCAAACATTTTGGTCCCTTGAGAAAATGGTGAGGCACAGAAATAAAAAAATAAAAGGAATAAAAGGCAAGACGGTGTGCAAGGTGGAAAATAGAAAAACGAAGAGCTAGGCGATGAAAAGGAATATTCAAAATACGTACATGATCCTTGGGGATTTGTGGATAGAAATAAAACATGACAAACATATTTTCGTTGGAGTACACAAGAGTCAATGATTTTTTCTTCCAAATATAAAAATAAGTCTGTGAAGAAAAAAGGAAGGAGAAGCGTGGAAAGATCCTGGGGAAAACGAGTAGACGTTTTCGTTGGACAGCGATGTACGAAGCGAGCGCGTAACGAGACCATTTTTTTCGAGACACTTTAGAAAATCCTCCGCCCCAAAAATTCGCAAGATTACAAAGCCCATCCGTGTAATTTTTAGCAAATTTTTTACAGCTCCCGAACGAAACTCTTTGCTTTCGGATTCGGTGACGATCGCGCGAGGTTCTCAGAGTCGTCGAAAAACGTCATCGTGTTTCCTTCGCTTGGTACGTCACTGTGTGTAACTTGGCGAGGTGTGGAGGAGGCGCACTAGATCGTACTATATATTCCTACGCTCTCACGTCATCGTAAGCAAACACGGAAAAATGAATTTTTTCATCAGAAAAACAGGATTTTCCAATTTTTCATGAATTCGTACGACACGTTAGACGACTAGAATCTGTTGAACGATCTCGCGCACAGCGTTACCGAGACTTTACGAGTACGTTCCATTAGGGCAAACTCATTTCCCGAAATCCCTACAAGTTGCCCACTTTTACGAGCCTCTCGACCAACGTCTTGGCTTCGCGAGCAACCGACCGACATCGACACGCCACTCATCCACTTTTATTTATCGATTTCTTCGTAAATAAATCTCAGACTCAATAATTACATTTTGTTTCACAATAAAAATTCTTCACCTTTGCAATTTGCTGCTCAGTAATCGACAAATTACCCAGATCGATCGAAAACTTTTTTCAAAACTTGCATTTAATCGTTCCGAAGTATTCAACGAGCCGGTGACCTTGACTTGACCTTTTGTCACAATAAAGCTAACAAAAACCTAAAAAAAAACCGAAAAAATTCGTAGTCCCTTTTTGACGAAAAAATAATTTTTCCATCCCATGAAAAAAAAAAGAAAAAGACTTGGCCCGGCCACAAATGACCCACCGCCGCGGCATTAGAGAGTTAAGAAAAATGATAAATTATGAAAAAACACATTTTTTGTTATTATTTTTGAAATAAAAATGAAAATTCCGCGAGGCCTCACTACGCGATGCGATAAAACGATTGGAATAATTGTTGCACGCTCGTTTCGTGACTTTTGGCGGAATCGGAACCGGAAGTGACCTCAGGATTAGGCAAAACGAGAGGAATTGTGTATGAAAAATAAAAATAAACACTCAATGTATGGCTTAAAGGTACAAGAGTAGTTTGTATATAGGAAGGTCGGTAGCAGTAACTTCTCGGTACACCGGAAACAAGCCTCTAACAGGAATAAAGCCGTAGGGCTGCAGCCGTCTACTTCCAATAGAAATCTCGCCGCCGACACCTCCGGAGAAGTAAAGCCGCGAATGAGAGGCTTGGAGAAAAGCGAGAGACGAGGAGCGAGAGAGAGGAGAATAAAATGGAGGCTAAAACGCCGTGGTCCACAGCGACGAGCAACAAGCCGCTTCCTTAGTGGGGCAAGGCCATCCCTACGCGTATATATGTATAGATATATATACGGAAACGTATTCACAGCAACATATGATACTACGGATTTGTTGAGATTATTAGAAATGGCAAGAGTCTCGTAGATAGACTCCAAAACTGCCCTCGTTCGTGGTGCCACACTCGCGCGATCATTAATACGATTTATGTATACACTCGCGTAGATTTACGTTGTCGGAAAAAACGGATTCGTTTGCGTTAAGAATATGAGAAAAGTTTGTTTTTTTTTATTATTATTTTTTAAGCTACGGACGGATTATGAGAATTTATGGGAAATTATATGGGGTATATAAAGGTTTAGGAGAGTTGTGGAAACTACGATTACTTGTGGTAAAGCTCGATATGACGCGCCCCCATGAACACGACGGAGATTGTCGCAAACATCGAAAGTCAAACTTTCCCGGACGCTTGTCGGATCGAAATAATAAAAAAGAAAGATCGAGCCAAGTTCTACTATTTTCCTACGTCAACTTCGTGTTTTATTCTGATCAATCTTAATGATTCCATCTGTGGATTCTCATTTGACAAGATTCTCACATTTCGCCGAGTGTTTGAGTCGAAATACTGTCGTTGGGGGTTTTCAAGGTCATGAGATACTCTGAGTTTTATTATTGAGCTGTCGAACAAGTTCTCAGGAAATAATTTTCGTAACGTGTAACCTTCAAATTTTTGTCATTTACAAGGAACAGCTGACCCGAGATCACGGCTTGCGGGTTATTCCGACTTGAAAATTGTCGCACCGTTTCCCTTCCCGCGATGTATGGATACGAAAAATAATGTTCTGAGCATATATTCACCTTTTGCTGTTTTCGATGTTCACTGACGCCTTGCATAGTCCTGGACAGGTGATCGAACATATTTCGCGAGTTTGAAACACAATTTTGAAATATTTACGAATTAGTTTTGTCTTATTCTTCGGTTAGTAAACAAAGGCTTTTCGTTTCCTCTTTGATTGCTGACTCTGAGCTGACCCGATGCAACGGCCAACGCTTCTGGCAATGACATCTCCCGCTCCTCTCGCTGGCGGCCGGACCCTTCCAGCACTAGTCAATCAGCAAACTCTTAGATGTTCAAGCAACGATTCCAAAAAGTTACGAGGATAAAATAACATACAAGAGTTTCATTTATCGCCGGTTATCGTTTAATTGAACAAAAACATTTTACCATTCATATTTTATTGATAATTCTGATTAGAAAGAGTGTGCGGCTTTGTCGCGCAACAGATAGTCTTTTGACTACGGTGGGAACCGGTAAATATAAGCAACCGGTGAATAGAGAGCAAGTGGCGCTCTCTAGCACGCAAAAAGCGAGTATATCGTTATCTCGCGAAATACCCGTTCCGTTATGTCTTGTGTCATTGTCCAGCGTCGCAGCACGTACAGCTAGTGTTTACATATCCAGTGCGTGAGACGCAAAAAGATATTAATCGTCTGCAAATTAAATTGCGTAGTTTCGCGAAGAAAAACTTCCCGACGAAATGGCAGAAAGTGTCGATCGAAAATACAACACGTTAGTAAACGTGACGAATTTCGATGTCAACATGACAAACGATAGACTGAGAAGAATGTTTGAAAAATACGGTGCAATCTCGAGTTGCAGAATCATGAACGACGACCAGCCTTCGCAACGCTTCGCCTACGTTGCTTTTGAAGATTCGGACGCAGCTGACGAAGCAGTCATCGAGCTCAATGGCCAACTTTTCGACGACAACAGACGAATTAGAGTGAAGAGAACACGAAGAAGAGACAGACGCAGTAAACCGACAAGTTGGAGTGGGAAAGGGTGTCTGATAAAAGACAACGAGCCTGTCAAGGGGTCAAATGACGTGCCCGGTGCGTCGAGTGCCGCTGAAGCCCCGGTCAATTCCGAGGGTTGGTCAGTGAAGAATGGGTTCGGTGTTTTCATAAGAAATCTGGATCTCCTGATCGAACGTGATGCACTTGTAGACATTTTCGTAGTTTACGGGCAATTGCGCGTAGTGAAAATAATCAAGTACCAAGAAAATGGCATTGTCAAGAGCAGAGGATACGCTTTCGTTACTTTCTTCGAGGAGGTAGACGCGCGAAGAGCGATCGTCGAGATGGATGGACGTCCGATCGGCCGAAATATCGTTCGTCTCGCAATATCACGCGGCAAAAAAAAACCAGTCATACACCCCAACAATCTTCAACATTCGATGAGTCACCCATGTTTACACCGTGATCCTTTCGCTTACGTTTCCGACGATGAAATTTATTGAATTTCCGAAAACTTCTTCTCGGTCAAGGCCCTAACTTATGATTTCTTGTATGAGTTTCTTTGGAATATGAAGCCAACTTCATAAAATACATAAATATACGAAAAAAAACATCGTTTCTGCGTTTTTTTTAACCTCAAACCCGAACTTTCCGAAAAAACGCTCCGCGGTCATTTAATTTCTTGTTACGTGGGGCAATTGCAAGCATGCACGAAAATGTACCCATTGACAACGACCAATTTAAGTTTTTATGTCTACAGAAAAGCAGTTCGTAAAAGGAATATTCCGATCATGTGTGAGATCTCGAGCATTTTGTTTAGGTTAGTTAATATTAGATTGGTAACTTTTGGGTCTCTACACGTAACAATTCGCTGATAAACTCTTTCCTGAACTTGATTGTTTTCTTTTGTTTATAAGTTGACCTGGAGATCGAGGACGAATGCAAATATACTAATTCGTTGACGATTGGAATTGCAATGAAGACTGACGTACGCTGCCTGGGCGGGAGTTGCGAGTTTTTGTTGCAAACATTCACAAAAAATACGGCTTACGATGTCGGAAGTTTTGCATCGTCGGATTACGACAAAATTCTAGTTTTCTCTTGAGCAGTGCCCAAAATTCTTTTTCCATATATAACCAGGACGATTAAAAGGTATTTTTTTGGGATCCGTACCCAAAATCCATTCGAAGATTGTCACTGTTTTGTTAAATTGAAGGGAAAATTCGTTGTTTTGTATTTTTTAAAAATTATTCATTTATAAAATATAAAAAATTATTAATTTGTAAAATATTTATGAAAATTATGAATTGTTAAAAATTCAATCGACGAGACGGGAATCGATGGAAAAGACGAGAAATAAATATGGGCGAATCGGTTGAATAGAGGATTAATCTTTATTTAAATCTACGCGATTACAATTATCGACATACTGAATTTGTATCTATTGCAAAACACCTAACACGTGGGCAGGTGAGTTTTCATAATTATATGATAATAGGCTCAAAGGCAGACTAAAAATAACCCGGAAGACGCTGACAGTCGCGTTTCCCTTTTATCTCTTTTTCGAGACAAAAAGAATGCTCAATAATGATCTCAAGTTTTGACCATTAACGTTGGATCGACTGGCAACGTCGTTCAGAGATTCTAAAGATCGTAGGAAAGAATTGGGCAAAACTCGTGATTTTTGTGCCCATAAAAAAAAAATATATATCAGAAATTTGATCAAAACGATAAAACGATAACTTTCTCCCTTTTTGTCATTTTTACCAAAACTTTTCCCTGACAATTATCAATAATTTCTTAATTACTTAAAATTGTTGTTCTTAATATTAAATACAGAATTAAAAGAATAATCTGTAAGCATGAAATGAAAAATTGGTTAGCCACATGAAAAACAAAAGAAAAATTGACAAGAATTGGTATTTAAAGAAAAAACGTATTTTCCATTCCGAATATTTCAACGATTGAATTTTCTTTCCATCGACATTTTCTCCGATGCTCGTTTTCTCTATTGATTCATCATTTTATTTCCATTTTCACGCACCGCGCGCCACTTTTTTTCTCCATGAAAAATGTCTTTTCCCTTCTTTTTTATTTCAAGATTGCAATTATTCTTTAAGCACGGTTTCTGGTGCCACTCAACGCGAGATTCCATTTGTGTTGTCACCGCGATATATATATATATATATATATATATATATATATATATATGTATATGATATATACATATTTTCACTTAAGAATTTAGAAACGATTAAATTACGGTGTCATGTTGATGATTCATCACCTCGCCAGAATGTCGATTACGATAATACGAGGGTCTGACTACTTGGACGCCAAAAACATAATCAGCCTGAAACGAAGAAAAAAGACAAAAATTAAAAAATGTTATTATTAATTTTTCTTGGAATTCGTTCAGAATTTTCTTTTTTCTCAATCAGCTGCACGTTTTATCATTTTTTCCTCATTTTCTGGACCACTTTTCAAAATAGTGGAAAAAGTAATTAAATTTTTAACAATTTGAAGAAAATTTGTATTTTTTTATTTTATTTCAACGAACCGGAAACTGATGGCTTTCGCTGCTAAGAGTCTGTTGCACTCGGCGGTGTCAGGCAAAGGTAGAGGTAAGTAAGAGCTCTCATTTTCTTGTTCGGTGAAATCGAAACGGTGAATTCGGGGATGTACCTTCATGTCACCGAATGGGCCCTTCAGTATAAGGTAATGAAGGGGCAAAGGGCAAACAGTCTTCGTCTTCAATATCAACTGCAAAAAATACAAAGTTTTATTTTTATCAAATATTTTTCTTTGCGTCGAGATTTCCTTTTCTTTTTTGCTCGGTCGTCGTGTTCGCCCCGTCTTATGGTGGTTTGACATTGGAATATGAGGAGAAAATGTGCACAAGGCAAATGCTCACCTGATAAGTCATGTCACGTTCCGAGCTCTGAGTCGGATCTCGTTGGCTGTTGTTGATGCGTGCTTTGACAACCCACTGATTGTTGAACGCGGTGAAACGCGATGTCTCGTAATATATCTTATGAACAAACTCGTCAGTCCGATAATTTTTCATCTGGAGGTCTGAAAAAAAAAAAACAAAAACGAATGGACTTTTTTCAGCAAAAATTTGATAATTTCGTGCTTTTTTTGAAAAACAAACTGATAATCTTTCGAGCGGACGTGCGCGAGAAGTGAGGACATGAAATTTTTTATTCTTCTGCATGATTTCCGTCGCCGATTGCGTCAAATTCATATGAAAAAAATTATTTTTCCACAAAATGGTGGTTTGACGCGTGCCACAGATGTAAATGAAACTCTGTCTGAAGCGAGCAACAGCTTATTGAAATTTTCTGGTGGCGAATTGAAAAAGCAAACTTTAAGGGAGAAAAAATGTCCAGAAAACTCAGAAATTCATAATCCACCGATATTTTCCTCGTTTTCTGTAAACTTGAGCTCATTATTCGTGGCTCATCGGTACAAACCATTAAAAGTTATCTTTTCGTATGACAAAAGATCGAAAACGTTGTCATAGAGTCTGCGTTCCTCGAGGGTTCTTGCATCAATTTCTCGGAGAGCATCCATGACGTCGGCACCCGTACGATGGGGATGAACACAGTGTGCCTCGTGCTCCGGGACTTCGTGATTCGGTCCTCGCCAGGGACATCCAATGCGACTGTATTTGCAGCTGGATATTCTGCATTGCAAAAGTTAGATCATTCGTTACGATTTTTCGACAATTATTTCGAAAGAATGTGTGACGCTGAATTTTGTGACATTGGAACGCAACGAAATATATATTTTTCTTTTTCAAATTTCATTATTTATATGAAAAATGTAATTACGACGAAAAAATGATTAGTTTTTTGTTTAATTTTGTGTAAATGTTGTAAAATGTTGAAAAGAGTGAGAAAGTGTTGATTTTTGGATGGAATCGGTTACCTCTCATCGCACATAGAGTCCTCGTGTCGTTCGAGTGAGTTGCGAGGAAATTCCTTGGCGCAAAATTGGCATTCAGCGGGTAATTCGGAAACGGCTTTCTCGACGGCAAGATTCCTTGATGCGGAAGTTTTGTTTATCTCGATTCTGCAGTTGGGGCATGTTGCTTGTTCGTCTCGTAATCTCGCGTCAGCCAGTACGTGAGTGAAGCACCCGACGCACATCAAGTGCCCATTGGTACACTGTGAACACCCATTCGTGGCAATTGTGTTAAAAACGCATTTCCTCAATAAACCGAAACAATGAAGAGTCAAAAAAAAAACAACGTACGAGTAATCGTAGTAACCAGTCGCGTTTAAAACAAAAATTGGGCTTTATATTGAAAAAGAAGGAAAAGAAAAATAAGACAACAAAAAGAAAAACAAAGAATCGTAATAAACAATGGAGATTCCGTTTGAGAAGTATTTATCGAAACAAATCAAATATTTCTCTATGTACGGAGGTGAAAATTGGTATTTCCGATTGAAAAATAATCGCAGTACGATATCGAAACTATATATAGAGTTATACTCATTACCATGATTCGATGTTTTTTTTATATATCTGAAACACAAAATCGCATGGGGACTATTAATATTAATGAATAATACAAGTGTCGAAATCGATCATATGGTTAATTGCGTTACTTGTTCTTTTTTCGTCGGAGAGAGGTGCCTTTTTGAGGGTTTTAAGGGAGATATCAAAAATGTGGGGGCAATATGGGTCAGGGTACAGATTCAACAAATCTCGTCGCCTTCAATCTCGTTTATTTGATCTAAAAACTTGCATAGATAAATATATATATATATATATGGATACGTAGTAGTGTTGATTATTTATCATGTTTCGTTCACTGCTACATTTCACGCAGATATATGTATGTGTACACGTATCAATTGAAGTTTGCTGCTTCTTCCACGTTCGCTCTCACTCTCACGCTCACGAACAACAACAACGAAAGGCTATTCGTCCATGAAAAAAAAAACAAAAACAACTGCCACGATTTTTCTACGACACGTTGATCCTTATTTTTGTTTCGATGGAATTTTCTAATGAAAAAAAAAAATTAAATAAATCGTTCACCACTCTGGAAAACAAACGCCAAACACATATCTTCGTTGCTAACGTACAGAATCGCATTACAATTGCAGGAAACGAGCTACGGAGTTTCGTAAACAAAAATTTCTATGTTTTTTGATTATTATAAATAAGTTTATTTTTTTTTCCTCTTACAGAGCGACTTTTTTATATTTTATATGATGATCAAGGGGAACGACGAGGGTGGAAAATATTCTTCGTTATTTCTATGTTAATGAGATGAGAATTTTTTTTCTTTTTTCTGTGAAAATGATGAAACATCTGAATTTAATGTTAGCGAATGATTGTCCATTTTTATTAGTAGAGTTTTCTAAAAATTATTACGTCTACACGATCGTACACAAAAATATCAACTATTTAGGCACTTTTATTGCAACCATTTGTTTTCTTTTTTTCTTTTTATTCGTAAACCTAACAAAAATTCATTCACAACTGTTTCCCGATCGTTTATTCTGAAATTCTAAAAGTTTGTGTAGTCGCACTTGGCACGTCTTATTCGTAATGATAACAGAAAAACATGTTTTTTCGAATTGACACAGATGCGTATAAAATCGTTTGTCTTTTTCATTCGAACGTTTTTAAATATATATTTATTTATCCTGCGAAAGTTATTCGTGTGTTATTATTCGTTTAGTGACATTTTCGTTACTCTCGAAGCACCGGAACACAATATTTTTCCTCAATCCCCTTTTGTCGCATTATTTCTTCATTATTGAGGGAAATACTCGTTTATAAAATATGTTAAATGAATAAATCAACCGTCCATTCGAGATTCGCCTTGTTTTGCATCATTATTAAGATACAACACTTTTTTATTTTCACCTCGTCCACATTTCTCGGCTTTTTCGTCGTTTCTTACTTCGGCAGCACGTGCAATTGGCATACCTACCTTACCCTGGATCGTCGAGTTTTTTCAACTCTTGTGTGGGCCCATAAATATTTAAAAAATAAAAAATAAAAAAATAAAATCTAAAAAACTGTGAAAATCACAATTTATGTCATTTCGTTCTCATCAAATTCCTCATGGGAAAAATGACTCTAGATTGCGGTAGAAATTGAAAAATTCATTTTTACAGGCGTTTTCCATGTTTGACAAAAACGACAACAAAAATATTAGCAACTGTGAAAGAATGCGGCACTTTTTTCTGGATTAGATAAAAAAAATACTAAACACTCGAATGGAAATGACTTAACTAGCCAAAAACTTCGAAAACGATGAGGAAACGTTGGCACGAGAGGAGTACACGTGTGAAGGGCACAGTTGAGAAATTTCGGGAGAGGCGGAGAGAGAAATCACAAAGTGGGAGCCGAAGGAGAGCAGCAGGATCGGTCGAGGGGAGGGGGGCGGAAGACTATCCACAAATAGCGTCTATCAATAGACCATGTGGAGCTTACACAAGGGCAAAGAATGTGCGGCTAGTCACATTCAACGGAACACAGGGAATAGATAACGAAAAAACGGCTGGAAACACACGAAAAAATGAAAAATATCAAGTTATAAAAACGACAAGATTTCTTTTACGAAATTTCATTCGAGCGTGTGGAAATATCGAGCAAAACACGATCAAACGACGAGAAAATGATTCCGAATAAGAAATTTATTTTCGTTTTTTTTTTTTTTTACGCTTTATAACAAAAGAATCCTTTATTATGCAACGTAAAAGTTTCGGTGAGGAAAAAATGTGGTTCTCGTGGTCGTAAGCGAAGCACAAAGCCCTGTGAATATCCATATCCGATGTATTCCTATAGTTATGTGTGTTGGATAGAAAGTTTTTCGTAGACAAAGGCGACCGAGATATCGTAGCGAAGAAAAATAAACGTAACCAACAAAAGTACGAAATCGTCGTATTTTGAATAGAAATGAAAAAAAAAAAAAAAAAAAAAAAAAAAACATTAAATGTCAACCTTTCTTTGGGTTTTATTAATCGAAACAGTAACGTCGAAGCGTAGAATATTTAGGAGACGTGCACAATTCGTATTCTATTCGAGCATTCGGTTGAACGATCGCCAATGACGTGAATAACGGTCTCCATACAAGGAGAAGAATAATTAAAATAGAAAGTATTATAAAATAAAAGGAGACATTGTTCAACGTTTGGATCGAAAAGTCGACGTGGAGACTTGGCAAATATGAGGTACAATAATCGTGGAACAGCTTGAATTCGTAGCTAAAAAGAAAATGTTGAATTCGATGGAGGAAATTGGGCTGAAAGTGAATTGGATAATACAACGGTATTACGAAAAAAAATGGCTGAAAAGTGGCGAGCTCAAATTGCAGCTAGAGTCAGACAGGACGGGGGGCATTGAGAGGCGAAGAGGGAGAGAGTACGATGACTGGGACGACAGGAGGCCTTACCTGGTAAACAGCAGCCCTGGGCAGATCGAGGCAAACGGCACAGCACAGAATACCGCCCAGGCGATGTTCCAACTTCTGTTCGATCTTTCCATCGGGTTTAAGTACTTTTCTACGTTTCTTGTCAGGTTCGATAAAGTCCTCGATCTTTTCGATATCGTCGCGTATGGTTGGTTGATTAACATTTGTCTCGGTAATACCGCTTGACGAAGCAGCCTCGTTACTTGGATCGGCCATTTTGATTGTTTTGATTTTTCCTTGCGGTTACAGAGGCAGATATATGTGTGTAGGTATGCCGAGTATGTATGCCGTGTGTGTGTTGCGGGACTCGAAGGGGAAAGGAAACAGTGCACGCGCGTGTGTTTTCGTTTTCTCTCGCTCGCACGAAGAGCGCGTGGGCGCGCGCAGGCGCAAGGCTATATTTTGCTGCAGCACACGTTTCGTGCGTTTATAAATATGTATATATGTATATGTATGTTGAGACGAGACGGACCGTGTCGGGTGTATGACTGTATATACGAGAGATTGCAGCGCGAGCTTGAGAGAAACGCCACGAGAGGGCTAATGACGTTTCCACCTCAGCTGTGCACCGCGAGCGCGTGTATATTTCGTGACAGCTAACGACGCAATATTTTCTCTGTCACGCGAAGCCCTACTTCTTTTCGATTCCTCCCACCCACCAACTTTCGTCACTCCTCCGTATCACGTGCCAAAAAAACAACCCTTTTTATGAATGAAAACTCGATGTTTTTTCTTATTGATATTCCAAAAGGATTTTTGTGTATCGATACGATTGGTGAACAAGAATAAAGTGCGAAATAGCAAATTATTATATCGCGATGAAAAAAAAATACACACAGCTGCGACAGCTCGAACTGCAATGAAAACTCGCAACGTACTAAAGTGAAAGAGACGCAGTATGCACGTTTTGACCCAGGAATCCTCCCCATGGGCCCTCGGGCTCTCTCCCACCCCAGACTTAACCCTCCCCCTACCCGTTCCCCCTCTCTACGGCCTTCGATATTCGATGTTTTTCCTTTCTTCGCTCTCCACACCCTCTCCCCCTCTTTTCCTGTTAAAACTCGTATCTCTCTGGAGAGACCGATGCATACCTCACATTTCCAAACACTTTTTCCTTCCAGGTTCCTTTTCGTTGTCTTCTAACGCTTTTTCCAACTCTAGGATCATCCGACGTTCATTTATTTTCAAGATCGCGATGACCAGTATTATATCTCGTACATAGTTGAAATCCCCCTCTCCCCCGCCCCTCCTCGATACACTGATTTACTTTGTTTCCTGGAATTTTATCCTCACCACAATTTTATGTTTTCATTATCTATGAGTCTGTTGTGTGAATAGGCTCGAAAAGAGATCCACATTTTACGACGTTATTTCTGCTGGGAAAAAAGGAGGGGCAGACGAGCATGCTTTTGTCTATGTTCGTAGTAAGAAAATTATTCCTTTGGACCAGAAAGTCTTTTAAAATAGAAACATCTGGCTTATCGTTGATGATTATTCATATTTTGTTTTCTCTTCGTCGTTCTCTTCGCTGCCCATGTTCATATCTGTCAATAGACTTATGTAAAGATTACGTTCGCTTGATATCTACCTGAACTATTTTTGTACGAGATTATTTCCCGTACGACACAAATATTTCTTTCCTGATCCGTTCTATGGATTGAATAATTCTTTACTCTGAAGATTTCGGGTCTTCCTACGACGGAAATCATGGGGATTTATGCATCGGCCGAAATTCGTGCACGAAACCTCTCAGGAAATGCACAATCGCCGTTTAAATAACAATCGAATCGTCGTGTGTGACGAAAAATCATTATTTTGCTGTAACAAATATCGTGTGGACAAAAAGACAGGGCAAACGATTTTTTTCAAGGTTAAATCCTCGAGTGCTCGAAGCTTAGGAGGAAAAAAAAAGTCAAATAGACGTTGCCGTAGTGCTCAACGCTGCGCAGAAAAGTATCGATAAGATCATTTTGTTGCTGTAGTGTATAAAAACACTTACAGATACATATGTGCGAGGTCGCAAAATCGATCGTGCACGTAAAACTGCAAAAAACGTGCCACATTATCGTTTCGGCACAAAAGTTCCGCATTTTTTTTCCAACAATGGAAATAAAATAGGATATTTATTTGATGGGGGATTCGTGAACAATTCTTCAGGTTTTTCTTCTTTTATGTTTTTATTAACATTTCTCAAACGACGTAATACCATTTATTTCCTGCATTCGTACACACTCATTCCTCGTAGATTAAGAGTTTCATTTTTCGTCCGCACAATATGGCCGACGATAACGATCTTTCGTGCTTTTACTATGACGACCTATCCCACTACCTCTCCGATTGATCTCTCACCCAAATTTTATTGCATTTTCTTGCTCCGCTCGGTCGGAAATAACGTCATTTGGAAGCGAAAGATTTTCATTTCATCGACGTTTCATTTATTGCGATATTTTTCTTCATTATTAATTGAAAATCAGAAAAACTGAAAATTGCATATTCGCTGCCAATTCCTTTCGGAATTTTCATGAAAAATTTTTCGAGTCAGCGTCGATCGCCTTCGTTATTCTGAAATTGAGAATCACGGCCATTAGTTAGCGGAATGGCCGACGACCGCGCTACAGTCGAAAAGCGTAATGGCGGTCAATTTGTTTGCCGCGAAAAAAATAAAGCTCCCAAAATTATGGACAATTCGAAAAAAAACATTACAACCGCAAAAGTTTTCCATTAACATTGTCAAAATCCACGGAAAATAATTCAATTTTGGAGCACAATTGTGGGAAATCGTTCTTCCGCATGGATTTCTTTGCCACGCACGACAACAGATTTTCCCAAAATCCCGAAAATTGCTAATTCGACAAATTGACGATAAATCATTCTTTTCATCTCCGTGTTCGTCATCGCCATGACGAGTTTGAGCGACAATAATATCGAATAATTCATCTCGAACGTAAAATACAATTTAGAGCCAAAAATATCAAATTAGTGAAGAATATTGCTCGATTAATATTTTCTTTCTGTATAAACCGTGCCCGGATATTGTGACGCACATTCATAACGATTCTTTCTCATTTTACCAAATTCCTAAGTATTATAGATGACTGTGCGATCGTATCGTTTGTATAAGAATATTTCAAATACTTTGATTGTTCTCCGTTGCACAATATCGATTATGAAAACAAATCAAATCGAACAAAGTTGATGTGTCGAAGAAAATGTGATGTTGATTTAAAAAAAGTAAAATGGAGACGCCCGAAAAATGTTAGACTTTGTACTTTTGAGAGCGTCTCTTTGGGAATTCCGAAAGCACTAAATATTCTTTTTTTTATAAACTAATTAGAGTGCTAATTAACGAAGGAATGTTTATATAAATAATAAATAATAAATTCGGTTTTTATCAGCGATTATTTAAATTCACGGCCAGCCTGATTTCAGGACAAGCTGGTTTTGCCTGGATTTGACAATATTATCCTTGGAACGGGGCAAAACTGATTTGGCCTGCAATCGGGTTTGGCCGGCCGCGCTAACATCGATAAACTATCGTTTGGAAGTTCAAAGAACGTTCATTTGTTTCGAAGGGATTAGAAATTGCATTTAGAAAAATGTCGATCAGCGGATCACACGGCAAATGGAGAAAAAAAAATTGAAATCCTAATTAAAATTTTTTCATGCATCGAAAATCAAAAGTATCGACTAATAAAATTTGAGCGAATGATCCAATTTAATAATAATAGATACGTCGTTGTAAAAACATTCGGAAACATTTTTCACAACGGGGAATCGTTTATCGTGATTTCACTAACGTTTAAGCGACAGTTTTTGACTTTTTTCCCTCCGGAAATGTAATCGCAGCCGAGGGAGAATAAATTCAGTTTAAAACGTTATTTCGTTCGATAGCATCTCGCGATTTACGATGATTATTAATATTATTTCTTTTGTTGTTTGATCGAGCTAAAAATCGATGTTATTGTGTATTGTTTTTTGAACTTTTTCAATGTTTTATTAAGAAAATTCATAATTCTAAGAAACTTAATTACTTTTTATTTACAGATAAACGCAATTCTCTTGGTAATATTTCAGCGTTTAGGTTTTTCTTCTCATTCTTCATATTTTTTTTCTATCATATAATACATATGAGTTTGACTCGTCTCGCTCGTACGCAAGGACGTTTTTTCTTATATCTTTTATATTTTCTGTATCCTCCGTGAATTAGCGTTGACGCTCAAACACTTTGGCTTGCTCGCGAACAATTTTCTTCGTATTGTTGTGCCTCGCGTCTGCAAATACGAGAAGAGAAAACGCAGACAGCGATAATAGCAGAATTCACGCATTTTAATGCGATTTTCTTTTGTTTTGTTTTTTTCTCAAGATTCATCTTCCCGCGGAATCAAATCATGGGAAATTTGATTTTGGGAGGAAAAAAAAAATATTCTGTTGATTAATTCGCAAAAACTCGGAAGATTTATCGAAATTAACCTGCTGATTCGATCGGCATTTTCGTTGACATCTCAGCATCGTGAGATAATCTTAATTGCGGCTGCGACGATGGATCCTCGTTGCTTTTTCCGCCTTGCTGACTTCTCCAATGGGCTATCGATGCCTGCATCGTACTTGCCGAACTTTTTAAAGCGTTGTACGATTGCTCCAATTGTTCCAACTGCTTCAACACATCTTTGTCGATCGTATGCACTTCGGTCATCTGCAAAAATACAATCGATCCTTCAGCATTTTTCGCTCATCAACATTCTTATCGTATTCTGTCTAATTTGCTTCGTCATTCAGTTGCTTATCGGTTTTTTCATTCGACACAATCCAACATTCCTCACTGACAATATTTTGAAAGTTTGACCCTTTGGATTTGGTTTCTGTTCGTAGAATTCGAAACGTGTTGGTTGATGTTCCGGGGAGGGGTTTGCATCGTTGGAATGCAACGCAATTCAATTTTTTCGTGAGCAGGCCTCAAGATTCTCATTCAATATTGAGTCAGGACGATAAACCGATATTTTTTTAGGATTAAAACACAAAATCGGTACGAAAATTGTGATGGTTTGTGAAATCGAACAGAAAATAGAGAGACAAAGTATTTTTAGCTGGATCCCAACGTTGCAAACTTCAGTGTCATCGCTTATAAGCGACTCGGTAAACAAACTGTGAGCGAATATGCGTAGATTGGCGACGAGATGAGGTGAAAATTCAAAGTTCGAGATAAGGAGCCAGTTAGGTTTGTTTTTACCTGATCGGTTAGGTTTTTAACCGACGCGACTAGAATTGTTTGTTCACTCGCTTTGGCACATTGTTCCTGAAGCGTCATCACATTCGCACTAGCGTCTTGCATTCTATCTTGCAATTTCACCAACGTCGCCTGCAAAGGAGAACAGAAAGACTTGACAATCGACGTTTCGAGTGACGAAAAATAAATTATTGATAAAACATCGTGTGACCATGTGAAAATTTTGATAAAAATCAAACTTATTTTGGTGCATTCGTTCCAAAAAAATTTCTGGTCGTTAGGAGACTAATAAATGATTTATTATTATTATTATTATTTTTTTTCAAAAGATCTATCGCGTTGGCTGGATTGCCGCAAATTGCGTTATTTTTTAATTACTGCAAGACTTTTTTATTTGTTCGTCGATGGCCTTGACTTACGTGATCTTTGGCTTGGTCCTCAGCGATCCACGTGATATTTCGGGAAAGCGCTTCGTTGATGTGCGTCAAATTGTTGGCCAATTGAGCAATTGCGTTGCTAAGAGCTTCGTCCTTAATTCTCGACTCGTTCGTTGGTGACTGCGGTCTTAAGGTGGTATTCGAAAGGTCCAACAAAGAGTGCTGGAAACGTTGATAGAAAAATTCGATGAAAATTTGCCAAAATTAGAAAAGAACGTCAAGAACATTATGAGCGAATATTTTTTTGTGGAAATCGATATTTACCTGAATATTTGTTAAATTTTGCTGCATCATCGTCTGAACGTCGTGAAGTTTAGTGTTAGCTTCCTTGAGAATATCTACAGTCGCCCCAAGGTCACGAATTTGACTGCCGAACGAGGCAGTATTGGTGAAGAGTGTTTTGATGTTTTTCGGAACGTCCGTCAGTTCTGGAGCCCCTTGCAACGACTCTTGCACTTCATGGAGACCTTGCTGAATGCTCGACAACTATGAACGTGACGAAAAAATGTAAGAATCTCGAGAAAAAAAAACTGCATTTTTGAACCAAATGTTTTGTCCATTTGAAGATTGCAAATAAATGTGCGAAGGTCATAAAACTTTGAATTGATAGAAATCGAATTTATTATCGGTCGACGTACCTGAACCGTGAAATTATTGAGCTGACCATCCAGCCCGGATAATTGATTAAATATAGTCGTTTGATTTTTTTGAAGATCTCGAAAGAGGGTATGACACTTATGAAGGGTATCAGGAACAGCCTCGCTCTCAGCTTTGACTGTAATGTAAAAATTTAATTTTCAATTAATGAAAATTTTTGATCTTTAGAAACGAAAAATTGTGAAAAATTTCGAAGGTCAAATGTGTGGAGTTTCTAGTAAGAAACAAAAATTTTAAAAAAAATCATAATTCGAACGATCAAACTCGGAAGGGAAATTCCGAATGAACGGAAAAAATCAAATTTACTCGATGAAATTTCATTTGCTCAACTTTTCGAGCATCGAGACAGAAAGAAAATCCTAAAAATAACACAATCACCAATTGGCAAGGACAAAACAAGTTTATTCATCACTGATCAACGTGCGAGTACAGAACAAAAAAAACGAAATATACTGGATGAAAAAAAAGGAAAAAAAAAAAATGCGTGTCGATCGTCGATACCTTTGTCAACCTCGGTTCTGAGTGCTGTTAATTGTTGGCGAACATCGATAAACAGCCATATTAGACTGGCTGTGGCGAGAACCGAGGCACAAGCGAAAAAAGCACCACACGCCCTCAGCAGACCAGGGCACGTTCGTCCTCTTCGACTCCTGCATTTCCGGTTGACACGTGTTGTTAAATTCCAATATTCCGAACGCTCGTCACTGCTGTCCGTCAATAATTCCTTAAAATCCAAAAAACAAAAAGATTGGCAATTCAATGAATTTCACGCGAATTATTCAATGGGATTTAATTATGACGACCATTATTTTCTAAATTACAAAAATTTAATCCTTAATGGCTTTCATTCGGCCGTTGAATTTTTGTACGGAATACGATGAAAAGTGATAATAAAAAAAATAGTCAATGGGCAAGGCGGTGGAAAAAATCTCTTTTTATGAGGATTTAATGATGGACGGTCAGAATCTCATAAAATATTACCTGAGAGCTTCGCTTGCCGGAACTCCTGCGCGAGACTACGTGGGAGGGTGCGAGGGCGTCGAGTTCTTTTCGTTTCTTCATTTTCTTCGTCGGTGGACGAAGCGGCACTGTCACCGCGACCGAGTCCATTTCAAGAAGCACCAGCTTGTTTGCTTTTGTCTCACAACAACACCAACACACACACACACACACACACACACACACACACACACACGCGCACACACACACACACACACACACACACACACACACACACACACACACACGGGCGCGTGCGTACTTCGATACTAAATTAATAAAATAAATAAAGGAAGAAATGGGAGGGAAAAAAAGGACCGGAAACGTGGGCGATTTACTCGAAGCTCACGTGACTGGGAAAACTTTTCACGTCTCAACCTTTCTCTCAATCTCTATCTTCGAGATTCTCGGCTCTTTGTGTTTATACATTCGTTCATTGTATTGAACACGATGTTTTCTTCTTTTTCTCAGCTACAGAACGACTATTTTTTAAATCATGGCCCAGGATCACTTCCGGTTTTATTTAAACGCCGAAAAACGTCTATTTTTATTTTTTATATTTTTTTAACTTTTTACCGCAGATCAAAATTGATTCCAAATCATTTTCGAAGCCCGACACACAAATTCACACACTCACGATTTATTTACTGTTGATTTATCTCATTTCAGCTTCCGGGTCCGTCGAGTCGTTCAACTTGTCGCGATTATTTTATCACTGAACGATTTTTCTTCTTTTTTTTGTCCAGAATTGCCCCTAAATTTTGATGATCGCTTAACGTCTCGAGCGAGACTCCATTACCGTGTTGTCTCTTATCGTCGTACACCGACCTGTTTCACAGCTGTTGCCACTCCTGCGACTCTTACGGTTTCTGGAAACCATACGATCACGATTTTTCGATTATCATTATTTTATTACCAACTTTCCAAGCTCAACGAGTGTCAGAGTCTTTAACTTTGGGAGTTTCTTGAGAAAGTCACGGTTTTTTTTCGGAGGAATATCAACGACTCGGCGGTCAGCTACTCGAGGTCACGATGGCTTTTTCTTTCAATAGCTCACGCTCATCGACAACAGTAGCTCTTTTTAAAAATCGATCGAAAATTTCTACTGATTTATGGATTTTTGATTTTTGTATCGAAAAAAAATTATCAACACGTCACAAAAAAGATATTCACTATTTTTTCTTTTCAATTGGATAAAATATTGATTGTTTATTTTTCGAGAAGAGCGATTCATGGAAAAGAAAAAAATTCGAATTATTCGAGAATGTAAAAATATAAATAAGAAATTATTCCATCGCGGATGAATGAACCGGTGGCTTTGTTTTCCGATTGAGAAACAGCTCGACGAGTATATCACTTTTTCAACAGAATTCCAACGACTGGAATTTTATTTGTAGCAACGCGATTCAAAGGCGAATTGCGAGGGGACCTGAGTTGCTTATCAACTCTGCCTACACCTGATAAGCTCATGAAAACCTGCTCCAACGTGTGAATTGTTCAGGACGAGCCTTGCACCTTTTTTCTTGACAATGGCTACGTGACAGTAAAAATATCAAAGGTCGCGAGTTTCGCAAAATAATAAGCGTAATCGTCATAATTGGCGTTTTCGAGATTACGGACGATGACGAGACCCCGGAAGCTCGAGCATGCAAAAGCGCTGAAAAACCAATTCGCAAAAAGAAAACCAACAGTTCGTTTCTCATTCGAGTTCGAAATTTAAATTTAATTTAATTTGAAAAAAAAAAAAAAAAAAAAAAAAAAAAAAAAAAAATATTCGTCGCACGAAAAGGATCACGTTTCGATTTATTATCGAAACCGATAAATGTCGAAATAAAAATCGCTTTTAATCGAACGATCTCTCACTCTCGTCTGCAAAGCCCACTGGGGACGTTGAACTGGTGGTGTGAAACTTATCGTGCCGTTAAATTCGTCAGATGGATGGCAGCAAATAAATTGGAAACATCGAAAAACAAAAAATAATATCGAATCAACGGTTCCCACGAATTATACACTCGAACGCTTTGCTGAGCACGAGTATAAATTACGAAATCGCAATATCATCCTCGCTCATTATTGCCATCAGCCTTGTATAAAAAAAAAGTCAAAATTCTTAAAATTTTTTGGAGAAATGTTCAACTTTTCTTTCTTTTTTTTTCAATAAAAACTGATGGTGGGCGGATAAAGTACACTCTGGGTCAAATTGACCCAGTACATCCGAGCAGGGTCCAAATGTGATTGTGTCATCTCTCGCCCGCATGCAATTCGAAAGAAAAAACGCACGAACGTGAATTTTCAAGTAAGAACGCGTCGTACGAAAATAATCCTCGTCGCGTACACGTGAAAACAAAATATTATGAATCAGACTGTTGTTATTATTTCCGAGACTTATTCAGCGCGGCCCTGACTCCGTTAAAAAACGAACTTGTAGAAAAAACTCCTTGCCGACGACGATGGGTCCAGATTTGCGAATATAAGACCGCCTTAATTCTCATATGTACACATTCGTGGACGTATGAGAATATATGTATATTCGGCTAAATATATACGAACACGTACATTCGGTTTCGATTACTCACGCATTTTGGTATCGTATGGGAGATCGAATCGTTGGATTACGCCACGTTGACCCAGATAAATAAATAAATGTTCAACAGAAATTAAAAAAAGTTGTAACATTTTTTTATTTCTTGAATTCTCCACGTTCTTGATACGGATTTTTCTAGTTTTGCCTCATTCGATTTAAGCTTTTGATGATTTTTCGAAAATTGTATTTTTCCGCTCGACTTATCGCGCAACATTCTTATCTAATCAATTTTCAAATAATTTCATGTTTCATGATTTACCGCGAAAGATTACTTGCAGACTTTTTCATTCGTTATATTATATTTAGAAATTTTTATTGTCGCAGAAATACCTAATTTGTCAAGTCCAAGATAAACTAGAGACGTTGATTCAAGTATATATGTTTTTACGTTCCAACCTTGTTACAGGATGCTCGGATAGATTAAACTACAAGTCCCATTGCCTTGACAAATACATTAGATATATTTATGCTTTTGACTATATGTGTACATCGAAACGAGACGAGAGAACACTTGTCTAATGGCCAAAGGTATACACTATTGCGTCTTCGTATACGCCGGCCATCGATATCTTTTAGAGCAGTTCAATTTACCGATGTTGACGGAATTTATTAAGGGGTTAGTTGCTTTTCTCGTAGAGACAATTTTTCTTCTTAATTTAAATCGAAAATACGAAACACGTAACCGAAAACTTTAAATTCCTCGTGTTTGCTAATTTATTGTCAATTTTTTTCTACTTATTTAGGGAAAAAGTGTATTGTGGAATTTTTAATGATCGAAAGAACGAGAATCATTGAAAAAAACTGTTTTCCTTCTATTCACCATGGTTATTCATAAATTTATCACAAAAACTGGTCGTAGCGAATTCATACGATGGCCATGCGGGTAGAATTTGTATAAGCAAGTCGTATATTGACACGACTCGTTGAAGTGACGTCAGAGACGCGTGTACAGGTATTTGCGCGAAGCCATGACGCGAGTTGGTTGGAAAAAGCGAAGAAATAATTTTGTTCCGTTTCGTTTGAGAGAGAACGCGCGAAGCATGACACAATTCAGCTCGTCGAGAATTAATATCCTCTTCGTTTGGCTGTGAGCTCGCTCCTCATGCTACGCCCCTTTCGCGATCATCCCTCGGACAAACGCTCGCCGAGGGTTGTACGTGCGAGACGATAAAATATGGATGTATTCGAGGCCTCGATGAAATAGTAGAAACTAATGAATATTTACCAAATTTATTGATCGTACCGGTCCAATTTTAGGCATTTGTTTACTCTCGACATTTCCTGGAATTCTGTCATTTTTTCCAAAGCTGACAATCGTTTTGTTTTGCTCGCGGCCATCAAAACGTGCGATTCGATCGAAAAATGTCAGAGTCAAGGTGAATTGATTTTGGTATCTCGTCACGAGGTATAGGAAGAAAATAAACCGAGAATTGATAAGGGAAAGTGAATTATTGAGGAGATATGTATTTCGAACGATTGCAAAAGTTGAATCGTGCCTCCCAAGAGCCTTGACACTCGTTGAACGTACTGCAACAACGCCGCGGTTATTGCTTTTCTTTAACTTTTGTCATTATACCTGTTTTTATTCTTCCTCCTCTAAGCGGTTATTATTTTAATTATTGATTCACGAAATTCACTCGGATTCACAGACACCAACACGTGTGCTTAAACTTTTTTCATTCTCGATGTTTTTTCCTTCGTTCTTGTACAGAATTCGTGTCAATATGTGATTGAGTTCTTTTCGTTTTTGTACGATATACAGACACACGCGTTTCGACACTTACAACGGAGGCCACCGCCTCCACGCGACTCGTGATTGCGACTGGGCAGCGAAAGATACAGACTTGTGTTTGCGCTGCTCGTTCCGAGCATGTCTCGCTCTCTCTTCATCGCTCCCTTCCACTCCTACCCCCACTATTCTTCCATCTTTCTATCTCTCTCTCTCCTCCTTTCTTCCTCGAGCTATGTTCCCTGTCAGAAGTACATAGCCAGATATCGACTAAAGAGGGTTTCGCTGTCGGTGGGCAAAGCTCGACGACGACGACCACGAGCAAAAGCGCTCGTGGGCGAAAAGGTGTTTGCTCGTGCCCGAGTCTATGGATAAAGGATTTTCTTTGCCAACAGGGAACGTGCCAACTTTGACCTATGCCCATTACTTCGATCACTCGAAAAGTATGCTCCAATAAAAATAAAATAATCAGACGATAAAAACGTCTAACCTACGACTAGTTCCACTCATTTAATTCGTTCACGACTTACATTCACTTGGGGACGTGAAAAAATTCGATTTTACCAAACAAAATTTCTTCGATTCTGTTACTTTTAGTTAAACGAACAAAAATTCTCGAGAATTTCGCAGAAAATTGCGGCAATGCCATTTTTTCATTTTTTTTTGTCACGAATATTCGCAATGCCGGGGAAGCTTAAAAATCTTTGCGTCCGTCTGTACACATGGACCCGGAGGCAACCGTAGCGGTTCAAGTACCAACGGCGAGGAGAATAGTTCAAGTTGGGACGGACCAGGGAAGGGGGCGAGTTGGTGAACGCGCGCCTCTTTAATCATTGATCCACAGATGCGGCGATAGGATATGTGTAAGGCTTATCATATATGGAAGCGCCTTAATGTTTTCCCCAAAAAAAAAAATCTTGTAGCATCGAGAAAAGTCAATGAACAAAATAACGACGCAATAATTCCGAAATTTTTTAAAAATATCCTGAACGATCGAGGAATCCTTTTCAAGTACACGATAAAACATTGCCCGGTTGTATTTCAGAGTTTTTTTTAAGATAATTCATTTACCGTCGCTCAATTCCTTCGGATATCTTGCAAGTTTCATAAAATCGAAATATTTTTCGAATGGAACGCACGAATGTACGTCTAAATTTTTTAACCTCAATGAAACACGAAAAAAGCATTTGGGAATGTGTTTTAAGAACCAGGACATAATATTTTCCATTGTGCATAATTTTCAAGCGTTACACGTACAGCAGTGATGTCCCTAGGCCCTTGCCACATAAAATAGTTTTGGTGGAGCAAAACGGCGAATATTTGTGGACAGGGAAAAGTTTTGCAATTTTTTAAAAATTATCATTCGTCTCGTAATCAAATTTTTAATAAACGAATAAATTTATAATTTATTATTAATCAATAATGGATTGATTATTCATTAATAATTAATAATCAAATGACTATTAATTAATAATCGATTATTAATGATGGTTAATTAAATAAAATAATAATGTATTATTAATTTATGCATTTTTTACTGAAATTGGAGTTTTTAATCTATTCAAAGGAATGGATTGATGCTCATAAGCATTTTTATTTTCGAGTTCGTTTCGATCGTTTGGCAAATTTCATTTCAAGGGCTCAAAATTGCTACTGTCCACTTATCTATGCCACAAAAAATCCCTGAGATGAGACAATGCAAACTCGGATGCCCCGTCGCACGCGTCTAGGGGTTTTTGTTGTTTTTTCAGTATTTTCTTACCAGATCGTATGGAAATGTCTATTCTTCTAATGTCCTTGTACAAGACTGCGGCCAGCCAGGATAACGCGACCAACCAACAAGTTATCAAAAGCGTGGCAAGCCAGAGAGATGCTTTTTTGCTCTGTGAACGACTGCAACTGCAGGAACTGTTCTGTTTTGACGTCAAGCTGAATCGAGCTCTCCTGCAAGTTTGTATTATTTTCTTTCAGTCCGCAACATGTGTGTGAACATTTATTAGAATTTTCGAAAAAACTCTCCTCAATGATTCGAAGGCACCAGAGAGAAGTCGGGAATAATCAAATTATCGATACACGGACTTGAAAAATGGTGGAAAAGTAAACAATTGTAATTGCATTTTCTTCGAATTCAATAAGATTACGTGAAAAATGTGATTTTTTGGTAGAAAAACTACGGAGAGTTCGTAGAATTTGTCGAGTTAAATAAAAATCAAATCACAAACCTTTTGATGATTTTTTTTCGTGGTGTGAGAACTAAGCCCGAAACGTCACTCTCGCTGTTTGACGTCGACTCCAAGAGATTGACGATCTCTTTATCGTTCGTTCTATCCATCTTGTCTCACATATTTCTTGTCAGTGCTGTGAAATTTTATGCACAGGAATAGACACGTGGAAGTGTCATTCGTGTTGAAAAGAAAACAACAAAAAGTATAAAGTCGTCACAATAACACGGGGATATGAAATAACCTCAAAAAGAAGTTCGCGGGTGAAAAAGATTTATGAAAACTGACGCTGCGAGTGGAGATGATGAATTGAAAATAGAGATCAACTTGAAATTATTTACGAAAATCTTCGATCGATTTTAATGTAATTCGATGGGAATGGTTTGTTTATTATTTGACAGCTGGCGACCGTTTCGCTACGAAAACATTTCCATTTTCGTTTACTGCCATCTTTTGTTACATTCTACAAGTTCGGACTAGCTGACCGCGAAAGAGTTGAAGTTAAGCGCGAGCGGACACTGAGCGGTATTATCAGTTAACTTCGTATGGTTACCGTCGAAGGAGGGAAGAAGTTTGCTTGAAGAACCCTGAAACGGATAATAGAAAATTGGTTCGATACACAATTGAAGCACAAGGAAAAAAAACGTGAGGTTTGTCGCATACTTTCTGTCTACCTTAGCTAATTATATAATCAAGTGAATCGGAGGTGTCGCGCGGCAAACGTTTGGATCGGCCGGTTTTCAGTAACGCGAACGACGCATGGCTTCCATAGATTTCTAGCGCTTAGTACTCGATTAATTGAT